>VURO01035082.1:0-11131 GCA_015108175.1 Pelvicachromis taeniatus | reverse complement strand
GCCGGGGGGGGGGAAAGGGGGGGGGGGCCCCCCCCCCCCCCCCAGGGGGGGGGGGGAAAAAAAAAAAAAAAAAAAAAAAAAAAAAAAAAAAACCAGGTGGATTATTTAAAAAAAAAAAAAAAAAAAACATGAACACACAATTGCTGCATTCCCTTTAAAGGAGACTGAATGTGTTGCATTAAGGCTAGAGCTTTACAAAGACGTCTGTTGAAAAGGCAGTGCATAATCGAGTGACGACAGCAGAGTCTAAAAAAGAAGCTCACTGTATTATTTGCCAAGGTAGCATCTTTTCATCATGGAAGAGAAGCAGTATGCCCTCCAGAGGGTCAGGACTAATATGCTGCTCAATCTTTATTAGGAAAATAGCTTTCACTCATTCTCTGAATGCCAGGGTCATGATAAAGCGTGGCTTGAATAAATGCAAGAAGCCTGTTTTACTGTCCTAAATTCAGGCATATGGTACTTTCAAAAGGCATACAATGCCTTATGCTGCAGGAAGTCTTTGGCCTCCCTATGGAATGTAATTATAAACCCTTCCAACGCTGCTGAATGCACTACACAAAAACAGCATCACTTTCAAAGTGTCCCTTTCTTTCTTTGTGATATGTTGTAACTTTTAAATCAAAGGGCAGAATCAATGGACATTTTCCTTGATTGGCGTAAAACCCAGTGCTGATATAACAAAAGCAGCTTTCATCATTCAGCTCCTAAATCGACTTAATGTTGTCTTACATGTGATTCAGTGCTGGCTTCACTAAATATTGTGTGCTATCCCTGGGAAACAAAGTGCCCCTCTGAGGAAGCATCCCCCGTTGTCTCTAAAGGCATTATCTCAAGTGCAGTTACAAATACATTTGGGCATGTATACTAGGCACACACACTTGCACAATTGCAATTAATCTTTCGAGACTGCAAGTGTAGTCTGGAGGCTTGCCTCCCAAGAGAGTTCGGCACTTATTAAAGAACAGAAAAGAGAAGAGTTTCATCTCAGACGGCGATGACAAAATCTCACTACAGACATGAACATTCACACAGCAACAACCACTTACCCCCAATTTCACTTTTTAATCATCTTCCTCATTACCATATGCAAATAAGCAGCATGTATTAACATCTGCGGTGGCTAATGACTGGGCTGTTTAGAAAGATTGGTTTGGATTGAACTCACAGCACTTTGCTTGCTCTGGGTTCTGTGGGACAGTCGGCAGAGTCCATGGGGAGTATTGTTGGAAAAGATGGATTATGGTTTTTTTTGATAAGCATGATTATTTCCCATACTGCTTTGAGAGATGTAGCAGTGAATTACCGTGAAGTGAATGATATCATATCATGCACTCGTCTTCAATGAAAGCCAGTAAGCAGTGGATCATCTTAAACAGATTTGGATAAATAAATCAATAAATCCTTGGTTTTAAGCTGCATTTGCTTCTTTCTTTTCCTTCCTCTAAAGAATGATTGAGTGTTGTCATATAGAGTTGTCCTTGAGTATCTGTATAGTGACCTTTTTACACACAGAAGCTGAAAATATAGAATGCATAATGTAATTCAGACACTCTGTGTTTGTGGGTTCAGATTTTCTACATGATGCATTTTAGATATGAAGTAGGAGCTTAGTGCTATTAAGCTGTAAACTGTTGGCTGCTCAACAATTTACTGATCAATAAATTGACTAAACATTTTCGCATCAGTGCATCGTTGTTCATTTTGCTGTTGAGAGCATTTGATATACTTTATTTGAAATTTCTCTCCATTCATTTCAGGGCAGGATGTTAGGATGGGGTATCTGAGTCTTGTGTAGCTTTAAAATCCTTAAATAAAAATTCAGCACTTGAGCACCCTTCAAAACATCTATTGTTGATCTATTTTGCATTTCTGCCAGATATATGAAAGCCGCTTAAGGGCTCTAAAGGTGTAGCTGCTCATTTTTGTGAATCCACACACTAAAATTTGCATGTCTGAGTGCAGGCAGTATAGATGAGTCTATTCAAACCAGTGAAGCTTGTGTTAAGTGTCTCTCCATGCTGATCTAATCTCCAAAGTCTTCTGTGACTTTTGAATTAAGGCAGATTAACCTGTAACCTGGTAGTTCAGCGTAAACCCTTTCTATTGGTAGCAAAACCTAATATTTAAAAAAAAATTCCCAGACTTAACTGTCAGTGAGAGAGGATTGTCTAAAGACTGGTGAGCAGAGAGCAACTATGACTCTGTCATAGTTGCTCTCTGTTGAATGTCAGTGACTGCGTTCGTTTGCTCTATTTTCCACTATCCATCAAGGGAGTTGCTCCATATTTTATTCTTAGTATTTATTCTCTGCAGGCCCCACCAATGATGTTCTTGATGTGAGAATACCAAAGGTTCATGGTTCATCCACCACACACAGACATCGATCGCAGACCACCCACCATCTATACCCCACCTGTCCTTTAATGTCTTTAGACTCAAAATTCGCCAGTACATAGAAATCTGTAGTAGTTTCCCATAGTACGTCATAGCCATGCATGCCTAGATACTATGCTGCATACGGCTAAACTACACCTACATTGGTGCCTATCTTTCTTACATAAACACATGCACTCATACTTGATTCACCCCCTGATGTGTGATGCAGGCCTGTGAAGTGAGTCCATGCCAAGAAATCTCCTGCATCCATTGATTTCAGTGATCTATTTCTCTTTCTAGCTCATCCCCACCATGGAGTGCACCACTATTTCCCTCAGTGTCGTGGTGACATGTAAAGACACATGTGGCGTGGCTGACGTTGTTCTAGACAGATTACCAGTCCTGAAATAGATCAACCTTTTTGTCTTTCTCTCCTCTGTTACCCCTCCATTCCAATTTGTCAACCATATCCATCTCTCTGTCTGACTGCCACACTGTGTTTTCCCTATCAAATAAGATGGATTACATCAATGCTGGATGAGATTGTGTGGAATTATGGATTTGTATTAAAGGTCAGCTGTCTTATGTCTTCAAGGATTAAATGGAGTATCAAAGGTCTGTGGGGCAACACTGCGTCCGTTAAAAGCAACAGCACTGTAAATTTGACCCAGGCTGTCCTGTTACATTTGATCCACAGAGACCCCACGCTTGTTGAAGCCTCTTTAGCTATTTCCACACATCAACTCGGGAAGATGTCGAGAGAATCCAGTTGGGACATTGTCTAAATTTGTTCTTTTTTACATGTAGCGCACAGCAAGAGATCGCTAACCGTTGGCTGTTTTTTAGTAGTGCCTAAAAAATGTAAAAGTGGCTCTGTGCAGTCTGTCTGTCTGTAGTACAGAAAGAAATAGAAATCTATCTCAAATAAGTCCATCTAGACAGATGGATAGATGGATATCTATCTATTCATCTGTCTATCCATCCATCTATGGTCTTATTTGAGATAGATTTCTATTTCTTTCTGTACTTTACTCATTAGCACTGTAGCAAAATACTGTTGCAACAGTTGCAAAAATTGTGCAGCATCCTTGTCATATGTCAGATATATAGATCTCATATGGTCCTTACTTAAAATTGTAGATCAGAGGAGTATACTAGTATCAAAATGCTGATTATATGTTAAACAAGGTTTTCTGATTCAGGCTCTTTGCGCCATCACAAAAAAAGGGACGTTTCAGACATCGGTCATATTAATTTTCTGCAGCACAAAATGGTCCCTGTGAGTGCCGCCTACTCAAATCACAAACATGATCAGATGTGTCAAATAAGATGTGAAATTAATCTGGCAGAAAACTGCTAATCTTGGAATTTAGTGTACAGAGCTTTAAAATGAATATTTTAATTGGAGTTAATTATTTTAATGCTAAGCGTGCTCTAAGTGCTGCTGTTTTTTTCTGTGACATTAAAGGTTGCTGTCCCATAGCTTAATAAAGGAAACCTGGAAATCGCTTTAGTTTGTCAGCAGATCACAGTGAAAGTATTTCAATGATTGAACAGAAATTCTTGGGGTGTTTTTGTATTGTAGTGGCTGCACTTCTAGCAGCAAAAACAAGACTTAGTAGTGGATTAGAGTTAAAGTTTTAAAAAAGCACTTATACATTTTCTGCATCAACACTAAAATCCAGGCAAATTCCAGTGAGAATGCAATAGACAATTTGTCCTGCTAACTTTACAGCTAAGCTTCATTTGTGATCTTAGCAAGCTGCACATATAAAGCATATTCCCTTAACAGAGAGTCTGTCTTGCTTTTAAGACAAACTCTAAATAAAGGAATTTGTAAAAACATAGTACTTCCAACCGGTTTTAAACCAAAACTCTGAATATAACCTGCTCCTGACTAGGTTGCGTATTCAGTATAAGTAAAAAGTCAGCCAGACAAAAAAATTCCGACTTCTACTACATCGTTATGCATCAACAGGAGAGCTAAGGTAGCATGAAGGAAGCAAACAGTCAGCATTTTGGAGGCATTTTATACCTGCTATGACAGCATTTCATTGTTTGTTAAAGTTTTTGGTAAACTGTCATCAAGTGAGATGACGCGACTGAAAAACTCTGACGATGCTTTCCTTGTCAGCTTCTCCTCTCACTCGCACACTCTTCCTCTCATTATTTTCACTGTAACACTCGTTGAGAAGTTCATATTGCCCTTATGGGAACTTAAGCAACTTAATATATCACTTCACCTGTCAGCTCCACGCTCTGTGTGTGTGTGTGTGTGTGTGTGTGTGTGTGTGTGTGTGTGTGTGTGTGTGTGTGTGTGTGTGTGTGTGTGTGTGTGCGCTCACAATGAAAGCAGGAAAAGGAGAAATTATTGCAACTTTATACGACAGCATTAGTCAGTAGTCTCTGACTAACTGACTAATGTAGATAAATTAGCTGAAAGATTTCTTTTTTCGTATTCAGAATGACGAATGTGGCTCATTAACTTAGCAATGGTTTAGGACTACTACTCTATATGGCACATACTGGCATTTACCCAAAGCCAAGATATTGGTTTCTTACGGGAACAGGAAAAACTCGGGTGGGTGCCTCAGTAACTGTAACTTCATTGTCTCTTGCTTGGGCTTGTTAATCAACTTGCACAGCAGTGCAAACTGTAATTAAAAGCCAAATTAATTATTTAATTTTGTGAATCATTCTTTCACTTAATCAGCGAAAACAGTTACACTTTCATTTTTCATTGCATTTTCCATAAATTAAAAACTGCCTTACAAACACAATAATAGGGCAAAGAGGACATACATCTATAAAACCTTTTGTTAGCACTGTGTAATATGGTCATAATTAAGGGTATAATTACCCTAGAATTAAAGATCATTTGAATTATTTTGTAATTATAATTTATCTACAATTGCTTCCTGGTAGATACACTCGAATAAATCTATCTATATCTAAATGCTTACAATATAATTATTTCTTTATAACTATTACTTCTTTCTTTAGTATAAAATTTTGAATTATTACCCCTAATTTAGTGCATCCACTATAGCATTCTACATCTACCAATTCAAAGTGATTTGGGCCACATGCATGCACTTTAATTTTATGTGACCAGTGAAACTCTGTTGTCCTATCGTACGTAAATGTGTAAAATTTACGTAAAAATACACATAAATTAATTATGTGTATTCATAATGGCCATTGGGGAGCTCTTTATTAGCAGGAAAAGCTGTAAATTGGCTGCAATGGAGTCATCGCTGGACTGATTCTGGTCCCTGGACCTTATATTTGAAATGGGTATCCCCTTATAGCCAGTCTCAAGAAGAGTAGAGAGAAGAGGAAAGAATGTGACAGAGGATGAAAGAAGAAATTGTTTCAATAGAGAGGCATAAAATCCTAAAAGATGGAGACAGAGCTGAAGCTGAAATGCTCGGAGCTCTGGCAGTGGGTATTGCCAGCTCTTAAACACCGCTTTCATACACCCCCACTTCGTCCAGGAAAACTAATTACCAACACGTCAGATCTCCAGCTCGCGGCAGAGCTCCTGCCTTAGCTAATGTAACACGCTGCCTGTATTGCAGAACAATATAAGAAGACGTCTCACTTCCTGACATCATACATGTGTGAAAGGAAAGCATTGCCTGTCACGCTCATTCCACCGCAGTTTGGAGAGAAATTCGTTTATTGCGTGACATTTAATTGAGTCAAAACATGTGCTCTCACCCTCTTGTTCACTGCGATTCCTGACTGACATCCTGAAAGCAGAGAGTGGAGAGATTGTCTTATGTACTGCTGAAATGGATGCGTGCAAAGGAAGTATCAGTCGCTCTGTCTCTTTCTCTCTTTTTCTCTGGCAGATGAAATGCCAAGGTAAAAGGGGTCGCTGACTCACGTTGCTGCTTTGAGGTTAAATTTACTATGTCACCAACCACAATTATGAAATGCAATTTCATCAAATAAAACTGGGGATACTCATAATGCTGTTTTGATTCACTAAATTATTTAATCTACTGCAAAGGCCACTGCGTGAATACTCTTACACAGGCAAAATGATATATCTGGAGTAATAAAAAAGAAACAAAGCTAAACTAAAAAAAGACATGGCTCTGTTTGGCTTTACCAAGTTATTCATACTTATAATATTCTACCTTTCACTGATGCATTAGGGGAAAACACAAAACGCCTCCCCAACAAATTCAATGGTCCACAACCCACAATTTAAAAAAAGAAAAAGGAAAAAAAAGTTGCGATCTAGAAAGTTTTCAAGCAGAATTAAAACAAAATGTCGTGAAAACATTATCAAACTCTTTTTTTTAATATCAATTTTAAACTAAAAAAAATCATATTCAACATAGTTAACTCAATTTTTTTCCCCTTTATCATTCACATCACACCTGTGGTGGTTTTATGCCCCACAGTTTCAATTAGGCTTATAAGAAAGGCATCTAATGGAACTAATACTAAGTGACTTTTTGCTTTTTAACCATCTCACATCTTGAGTTGTGGTTGAGGCTTTACTTTCCTGGGAGATTTCTTACCAGGAGGCAGTCTTGGGACAGCTACTCTATACAATGATGGTCTAACCATTAACATTTACATTACAATCATAGGATAAAGCAAAAGGTTAAAAAGAAAAATTCTATTTGTAGATGTCTAATAGTTGTTTATACAATCATTGGACACTTTAGAAGGCACACCTGCTGTGGCAGATGGGCTGAGTATTTCAGAAGCTGCTGATCAACTGGGATTCTCTGGAGTTTACAGAGAATGGTTTGACAAAGAGAAAATTTCCAGTGAGCGCCAGTTATCTGGAAGGCTACAGTTCACACGGGCTTACCCAATTTGGGCAATAGAAGATTAAACCATTTCCTTGCCTGGTGGTTTATGCTACAGCATTCAGAAAGTGGGCTCAGAGTTTGGGGTAAACAGCATGAAAGCATGGATCCACCTTCTATTGTATCAAATGTTTAGGTTAGTGGTGATGTAATAGTGCATATTTGGGCCATCTATTACCAACTGAGCATTGCTTAAATACCACAGCCTTCCTGTGTATTGTTGCTGATCATGCCCATCCCTTTTTGACCACAGTGTACTCATCTTCTGATGGCTACATCTGGCAGATTGACACATGCCCAAATCGTCTCAAACTGGTTTCTTGAACATGACAATGAGTTCACGGTACTCGAAAGGTTTCCACAGTCACCAGATTTCAATTCAGCAGAGCACCTTTGGGATGTGGTAGAATGAGAGATTGGGATCATAGTTGTACAGCTGACAGATCTGTGTGATGTGTGATGCTGTCATGTTAGTATGGACAAAATCACTGTAATATTGCAGTAATATTTCCAGCACATTGTTGAATTAGTGCCATGAAGAATAAAGTGTATAAAGAATATTTATACTTTAGTCACATGAGCCATTAATTCAATTCAGTTTTATTTATATAGCACCAAATCACAACAACAGTTGCCTCAATGCGCTTTACATTGTAAGGTAGACCCTATATAATACATACAGTGAAAAACCCAACAATCATATGACCCCCTATGAGCAAGCACTTTGGAAACAGTGGGAAGGAAAACTCCCTTTTAACAGGAAGAAACCTTCGGCAGAACCAGGCTCAGGGAAATATGTTAAAGTCTGATCGATTTCTTATTTTTTTTTGTCTCCACCAAATGTTTTAGGGTACCTTCTTTGTGCATGTAAAGGCTACTACCTATCATTAGATAGGTAGTAGCTTGGCTAGCACCCATTAATGTTTAATGATATATAATCATTTTTAATTTAAAAATACAGTTTGGAAATAATATTTTCCATAAGAGTTTTTTTAACTAGTTTGCAACTAGTTTTGAGAACAACAGGGAAATCCAATAATACTTTAATCTTTACCTCTTTGGTATTTTGAATTTAAACACACCAGCTTGTAAACTTTTTTTTTTCTTTGCAAATGTCATTAAAATTTTATATACAAATCTGAAAACTTCCTGCATAACACAATGTCAACATAACTGTACAGTTGATAAATTGTGTATGACATGGAAAAGGTAATTTTCCACTACAGATGCTTTATGTGTGAAAAGGTGACCATGACAAACTGTTTTGTTCCTAACCTACTGTGTACCATCTAAGTTCACAAAGGTCTGGGCCTTGTGATGAAACCTGCTGTCACTGGGAGAGTGTGGGTGGTGTCAGCTTAAAGCATGTCATCTGTCAACATGCTGCAAACGCACATGCATATACACACACACACACACACACACACACACACACACACACACACACACACACACACACACACACACACACACACACACACACACACTCCCCCACAAAGAGTGTGTGCCTGTGATTCGTGTCCATTCAGGCTGCAGTTCATTGTGGGCCGGTGTGCAGCTTGGCAAGAGGAGACGCAGATTCAGCCAAAAGAACTGATTGTGTTTTCTTCTCCTCTGGCCAGTCCATCCAGCACTAACCCCATTCAACACACACACACACACTACATGGTACTGCAGATTCAAAAGGGTGAAGGGTTATATAGACGGCTGCTTATACGCAAAGACACGGAGGAAGAAGCAATCCAATCCAATCCTGAAAATCTGCACACCGTCACACAAACAGCCGCTGTAATACACAACTGCACAATCTGTACTTCTGTACAAACAGCAGTGTAAATAAAGTAGCTCAGCTATTTTCCGTCAAATGTGACAAAACTGTATTTGGAGGACATACAGCCATCAATACTACATAACTGGTCTGTTTAATGTGGGTCATTCTAGGGCGACAGATATTTCACTGCGTGTGTACCGTAAACTTACGTTTATAACCAAATATGTCTCCCTGTCTGCAAACACACTTAAACCCATGTGTACTCTCCTAAGGGTAATTTATTTTGGCAAGCTTATGGATGTAACATGATTAAACTGGACAACATGATCCACATGAAGATACCACAGAACTAAACGGTCAGAGGTCCAGTACTGCGAAATACTTTAACTCTTCTAACGCTGCTAACTTTCACCCATAAAACAGACATTTGAAAACCTCCCCTGCAGCACTGATGATGAGTTTCGACACCTCAATATATCAATAAAGATGTGGTTTGACAACCATAAGAATAGTTTGCGGGTTTTTCCAAGTGTAGCTGCATAGGCAAAGACCACCCTCACTAACACCTGATGCACACAGCCAGTCATTTTCTCCCAATAGCAGGACTGAAATATGAAAGAAACTCCTCAGTTTAGAGTTTTAAGGGTTCCTCTAGGTTTCAATCAGACATTCAGCCAGACTCATTACAAACTCTCTTCAGGCACAATAAGGAAAAGTTCTCGCCCACAATGAGATCTGATCTCATCTTCATGGAATCGGTCCAGGATTACAGAAGACAGTTAGGTAACCCTAGCTCTGTCCAAATATCAAACAGATTTGCTTTGTAGCTCGTGAACATTACAGGCTCTGATAATAATAACTAACCATCTTGTGTGCTTTGTACCTAATCACATTGTCAGCCAGGTCCAGCCTTTGCTCCTACTCTTGGTTCCTTCAATCGCAAAGTTGGGATTAGTTTAACTTAGGCTGAATAACAGCTGGCGCTGCAGGTGAGAAGATACCATGTTCTTCTCCTTAAATTTACAGAAGAACTGCTGTACGAAAGGGTTAGGGGTCATTCCACAGCAATGAGATTTTTATTAATAACTTCATGACGTTAGTGATATTTATGACTTAGTAATGACATTACTGTCTTCATTTTACTTTTACCACCTAACACGCTGCTGCAGCAGTGTCCATGTTAGATTAAACAAAGCAAAAACGTGATTGCATATGTAAAAACTTCATCACTTGTTCTATGAAACGAGACTTGTCAGTCGTTGTGTCCCAGAAACATTGGACTGTTCCCATTTTATTTCCCAATGCCCCACAACATTGCTTGTCTTTACCAAATGGTTGCATGTCATTTCATAACTGAAAATGAAATTAAGTTGTGTGACTGCTTTCGCAACTTTGAGCCTTCTGCAAGTGAGACTTTTGATGCAAGTTTACTTTGGCTGGCTAAATTGTCTGGAAGGACAAGACTGTAACTGATGCAAGCAACAACAAAAAAAAACACACACAAAAAACCCCCCCCCAACAGGCAGACCGCGTGAGTACTGAAGTCTGTCATGTCAAATAACAAGCAAGGTTCAGTAGGAGCTCATTGCTTAACAGCAAGAAACAGATTAAGAACATCGTCAGAGACGTTTTAGTGTTTAGTGTGCATCGTAACAATGCTGCTCGGATGTTCCTGGTAAAATTAGCACCTTCATTTTAGGGGGATTTCCATCAACTTCTTAATGCTTGAGAAAAAACTGGTACACACATATACAAACATACACACACAGGGCTGTATTTAATAACCCACTAACCCATCCGTGGCCATTTGATGAGAGCTGTGACATTTCTCCAGATGGATGGGATTTCTGGGTCAGTTAGCGCCCAGCTGCGTACTGTGGCGCTGGGCTCTTCCTTTGCAGATATTTTGGGGGAGCATGACCAGTCTTGTGAACAGAGATTAGAGATTCAGCGAGACGGGTGGCTGTTAATGGCTGTGGGCTAAACACACACACACACACACACATATTAATGAGAGTTGTGTGACAAGAAAGCCATGCGCTCAGCTTGGGATGGATGAACAAGGGAGGAGTGCAAGTAATGTGGATTTAGCATTTTAATGAAAATGTATATTGATTTTCAGGCTGGTGATAAATGACTGTTTCAT
>VURO01035081.1:0-14884 GCA_015108175.1 Pelvicachromis taeniatus | reverse complement strand
TAGGGTGGGGGGGGAAGGGGGGGGGGGGGGGGGGGTAGCTGAGCTGAGCAAAGAGCCCAGCGTGTGGAGAAGCCGGAGCAGAGCAGCCGACTCAGACGGCTACAGCGCTAAAGAGCAGAGCGGAGGACGTAAAGAGCTGCAGACTGAGGTGCAGCAGGGCGAACGCGGGGGGGGACAGAGCTTGCCGTCACATCTGGACAACTTTAACTTTTCTACTTTCACAATAAATTAATAAAATCAGTTTCTTACGTTGTTGTAGCCACCTTTAAAATCTTTGGTTACTTTAGCATAACTAAGACCACACTGCATCCAAGGTTCACTTTTCCATAATGATCAAAGTCACTACCAATGGTGCAGGTAGTAGTGTAAAACACGAATGCTTCACACATATTAGTGACAAACTGGTTACTAACAAGTCAAATATACCATTTCATTGAACTTTTCGGTGACTAGCTGACTGGATTTAAACCAGAGCATTTTTAAGCATGCACTTTTTACACTGGAATGTATGTCAGTATGTGTCGTTTTCAGTTTGAGGGTTTTAGTTTTGTTTACATACTTGCTTCTTTACCTCATAAATAATAAACAGTCCTTGGTGACCTATTAGTTAAGGTAGCACAATTCCTAAAGACACGTCTAACGGTACATCCACAGGAAGAGATGGTTGACCACTACCACGTATTCCAGACTAGTTTTCCTCTAATGCACTTTTTTTATATGCCAATCAACTCCATCTTTGCAGTCATTGGCAATTGCTTAGACAGTTTTAATGAAATGGTTGCAAAACCAGAGTTTTGCACTGGCTACGAGATGAGATGACAGGTGTAATACTAACGTTTTCCTGAGAGAGGTTACTGGTTCCTCGGATGCCCTCATTGTGGATATGGACTTGCAACTCCTGGATCATATGAGGCAACCCATTAGACACGGCCCGCAACAGGGTGTACATGTTGGCCATGTCTGGACAAAATGACACAACGCCACACAAAGTTTCACATTACAAGTGTGTACTTTGTGAGAGTGTATATAAGTAAGTTGATGATAGACACTGTCATCGAGCCATAAAACAAACAAACAAAAAAAAAGTGGACGAACCGTCCTTCTTCTCCTGCCGGATGATGTTCTGGCACTCCCCGTGCAGGAACTGCAGATGATCCGCCACCATCCTCTGCTGGCATTCGTGGATGACTTTGGCGTAGGAGCTGGGGTGCAGGTACTTCCGACATCTCACTTCTTCATCTTTCAACCGCGCCAACACCTGCCAGAAAAGAAACATGTGATCAAAGGGGCCGATGACTCACTTTTGGTAGCTTGGTTTCAAATCAAATACAGAAGAAACCATCTGTAGGTCTGTGATTATCAGCACTTTAAAAAAGGCGATGGGTACACCGTTATATTTTACAGGAAAGAATAAACACACACTTACACACTGAATGGTAAAACAAACACCTTAGTCTGAAACACTCCGCCACTTCTTAAAAAAATGTTATAAAGATTTTTCTGGAAACACAAGTAGCCGATAACAGAGAAGGACAAACAGCTATTTTTTCCCGCACATAGTTGTAAACTGGGTCAGATAAGGGAGCACAAGGGCGCTCTATAGTACTATAGAGTCTGCTGCTGCTCGTTCACAGTCATATCATATATTGATCTGTATCTTAAGTGAAAGATCAAAGACTTGACCCTGATGATGACCCTGTTTACAGGCTCAAGGGCTAAATCTAGAGCATAACTGTGATTACTGCCACAGTGACTGAATGAGAGAGAAAGGGTGTCACGGCAGCTGACACATCCCAGAAAATCCTGGTATCGGCTTTAACCAGTTAATGATATAGCCAACATTCAGATTAAAACTTTGACATCACCAGACTGACTCGAACATGTACATCATTTAGAGACAGATGCAGTGATAGTCATTCGAACTCCAAGAGTGACTAAAACCAAACCAACTGAGCTTCATTTTGACTTCTTCAACACAATAAAGCTAAAAAATGTCAAGAAGTTTAAAGCGAGGCTTAACTACAGGAGCTTGTACGCGCATGTTCATCCTGGACCACATCCAGTGTTCACATACTTTTATTATCTGGTGTCCATCTTCGCTTACCTTCTCCATATACTGTGAACAGTTGGATTCCTGCAGTAGATTGGAGGCCTCCTGTTTGTAATACTCTCCTGTTTTGGTCAGAAATGGCCCTTCAAAGATTTCCTGATAAAACTGCAGCATAGGAAGAGAATGTGGCATGCACAGCATGTATCATTTATTATGTATACACTGGGGTATATAAATGGCTGCTGTGCACTCCATAGATAACACAAAACTACGTGTTAATCATGGATGTGAAAGCTGGCTACATTGTTCATACGGTGCAGGCAACATATGCACCCTAAAAAAAACAAACCTGTGGGAATTGTGTGGCCGAGCTGTAATTTGTTGTCTCACCTTTAGTGGAAACTTCTTCTTGTACTGTTCAACATGAACAAAGGAGTTGATGACCCCATGGATTACTTTCTGGTTGGGATTCTCACCGCAACGATCACTGCGAGACAAGGGGAATGTCTTTTGAAATGTTTGACTAAACTGCCCTGAGCTGAAATTATTAGCAGGGTGGCATCTCTCTCTCTCTCTTTTGTTTTGTTTTTTTCATAGCACATGCCCAGGGGTAGGCAACTCCAGGCGTCAAGGGCCGGTGTCCTACAGGTTTTAGATGTGTCCTTGAGCCAACACAGCTGGTTCAAATGGCTAAATGACCTCCTCAACATGTCTTGAAGTTCTCCAGAGGCCTGGTCATGAACTAATCATCTGATTCAGGTGTGATGACCCAGGGTGAGATCTAAAACCTGCAGGACACCGGCCCTCGAGGCCTGGAGTTCCCCACCCCTGGCATATGAAGAAGGAGGACTACCACCAAATCAACTAGATGGTAGAAACGTGGACACAACTGGGTGTTCCAACAAGATAATGACCCCAAAAACACATCATGGATTGAGAATAAATAAGCAGGCTAACATTGGCCTTCTCAAAGCCCTAAATCTCAAGCCCATTGAAAATTTGTGGACTGGGCTCTTCATTGGCTCCTAAAATCCTTCTCCTCCCATTCAAGGTCTTGGACAATCAGGGACCATCTTATCTTAAAGAGGTCATAGTACAATCTCACCCTAACAGAGCACTTCCCTCCCAGACTGCTGGCTTATTTGTGGTTCCTCTGGTATTTAAAAGTAGAATGGGAGGCAGAGTCTTCCCTCTTCTGTGGAACCAGCTCCCAGTTTGAATTCGGGAGACAGACACCCGCTTTACTTCTAAAATTAAACGTTGAACTTTCCTTTTTGATAATGCTTACAGTTAGGGTTGAAAGGCTCCTCATGATGCACTGTATGTCTTCTTCACTCAACTCTTTTCACTTTCCATGTGTTTAGAAACCACTCCCTTTATTCCCAACGGGTCATGGCAGATGGCTGCCCCTCCCCGAGCCAGTCAGAATCACGTCAGAAGCTTGATAATGTTGTTGATGGCTACCAAAAGCACCTGACTGAGGTGCAACTTGCTAAGGAAAATTTACCAAATATTAGTGCGGGTGTATGTATATATTTCAGCATGTAGGTATATTTTGGACCCCGTGTGGATTGGAGACAATCCTAAATAAATTCAAACTTGTGCACCCAGTTCTTATTTTTATTTTTTTAAGTTAGTAAACATGTATGCCTTAAAATGCTTCAATAAAGATTCTCTGCACTAAAATCTTATCAGGCATATTATGCTGACACATTTTACAAACTTCCCCCAAAAAACAGTTACTCTATAAAGGAACTGGAAGACAGCCATTACAGTAATGGCACTCGAGGCCAAATGATGAAATAGATGACAGTAAAATATTTACGACACACTGATTTTTGGTAAAAGAAATCCATTCTTAGAGAAGAAATTAAAATAAACCTACTTTTTGATTTCGTTTAGCAACATCCGGATGAGGACAGCCTGAAGTGGCTCGATCATTAGCTTCCTCCACATATCTAATGCCAACTGCAAAGAAAAAGACAGCATATTAGTTCTGCTTCAGTACAGACAAATCCCACATCTACAAGGGTAATGAAAGGAGAAATGTAGGCCTGTGCAATAGAACACTGATACTGAATCCTGCCAATCTGTCCATTATAAGCACTCCCTTTATCTCCGTCTAATATAACCCCAGCGCACATTGAAAAATGGATGTGCAGCAAAGCTTTTTATGCCGATGCTTAGTACCTCTCCGATCTCCATAAGCGGCTCATTCATGTCCACTCCCCCGTAGCCATACTGCAGGTCAGCTTCTGTTAGTTTGTTCTTCTTGATGAACTGAGTGTTGAGGTACCTGAACAATGTGGGGAGATGTTAAAGATGTTCACATATCAAAGCCTTGCAAAGATTGGAGGGAGGGGTAAACTCAGGCCTCGTGTTTTCTGAAGAAACACTAAAATGCTGCTGACAAATGCATCCTGAGGCAAACTGATTTTCACTTACTCATAGACATGTGTGTCAGTGGTATTGTTTGGTTAACCTCTTGGTTACTCGCTCTATGGTTATTTATCTCAAAATGAATCAGTGAGACACAATATCCAGACAGTAATCCATCCATTGGATTTTGCAAACGTTTTATTCGTCTAGTTGCACTTCCATCCAAATGAATGTCTGTGATTACACAGAACAGCTTGTAAGACAAAAGGTAAAATGTTTGAAAAAATGGGTTCATGTTTTGGGCAGAATATTAGTTCCAAGAACTGATACTAATATACAAAAATAATGACAAGAAAAAGATTTTAAAAAGCTTTTGAACACTAGTCAAACACATTAATGAGTTTGAGAAGAGTTTGTTTCTCTTTGGATCTGCATCAATATGTTAACAAACATTCTCAGTGATTAAGTTTAAGAAATTCAGATGCAGTGGAGAAGTAGCACCAAACACTGCTAAACGTCTCAATTTGTACTACAACTCATTTAAGTGACAGATAATCAAATTCTGAATGCATTTGCTCTTAGGGAGGATTCATATGTATGCGTTGCTTCAGGGAAATTACTCACCATAATGTTAATATATTATTCATTTTGATGTCAATCGATAAGCAGGACAACAGCTACATCAATGGTTGACTGGTTGGGAGCAGGCACTTAAAGTGCTGAACTTTTCTCAACGTTTCAGCAAAGCCACAAATCAGTTAGGAAGCTGAATGGGAGGAAGGAGGAGTGTAGCCCGAGTTGCGTACAAGTGAATGAATCCTTAATATTTGGCAAACAAAGCAAAAACCGAGTTAGCACAGCAGGACGACTTCCAGACACACTGACACCTGCCTTCTGATCCATGATGGACATTTAGTCCACCTTAAACAGCGCGCAGCTTTTATATTATATATTATATTTCACAGCTGTGCAGCCTGCCGGTGACATTCAGCCTGATTTCTCTCACTCACTCAGACAGTATGTCCACCTGCCAATATACCAGCTAGTGCTGAGCACCACTAACACTGGAGAGCAGAGCTGCAAAGATAAAATTGTTAATTTTTGCTGTTGTTGTTCTTATGTTTTTTAATATATTTTGGGGCCCTTTTTTGGTTGTTTTTATTATAACAAGATAGTTGAGAGTTGTCAGGAAAGCTGAGAAAGAGAGAGAGGATGAGACAACACACATCAAATGGCCCGAGGTGGATTCAAACCCAGAACTCTGCAGTAAGTCTTACAGCCTTATCAGTCGCCCGCTCAATCCAGCAAGATTAACTAAAACCCTGATTTGTTAGTTCTGATTCAGTCCAAATTCACACTCACATGTATTTCACAAATGGATGTGTAAAGAATAACATGCATCTTTCTTCTATGCTAAGAACTGAAGAAATTCACTACTAAAGCCAAGCGCCTTACTTTCTTCACTCTTCCTTGGACCGACATAAATTACAAAAGCATATGTATGCACAGGGAGTCTGGTGGGTAGCACGCATAAAAATAGATCTAAGAGCTCTACAAGGGAGTATTGATTTGTAGTGAAAAAAGACACACTGAAAGCTCTTGGCACCTCACACAACGACACTGAAAGTAATATTTTAAGGGACGAACACTAAAGGCAGGAAAACTGAGCCTTGTAAGGGAACAGAATTAGCACACTTTGCATTTAAAAACGCTAAACAAACAAGTAGACTTGACAAACACAGACGCCTGGATGAACTCATGCCTTCAGTTAAAAGTGAATGTGAAACACTGACTACAGGCATGTGCATGCTTTGAATCTGGCAACCTCAAACAACACAGGCTGTCCAATCAATTTGTTTATACATTAAAAAAAAAAAGACTGGAGTAAATGGTGGAAATCAACTTTGTGGCTCACTGATAACAAGTTGAAAGTGAAATTACAGACACAAAAAAGCAGAAATGTTACCTGTACAAGCAGTCCATATAGTCGGCTCCTTTACTGTACTCGTCCCAGTATCTGTGGTACATCACTAAAACCTTCTCCTCTGATTCCAGAACTTTCTGAAATACACACATAAGCGCAGCATCTATTAGAGGAAATGCGATGGGATGAGAAAAGAAGAAGCACAGAAGAAGTTTTGCTTACCTTGTACAACTGACGAACATGGTTCTCAAGAAAGATTTTGGTCTCTGTGTATAACTTTTCACCTAAAGGCTCTGGGTATGCAACGCACAGGGCATAGATGTCACTGGTGACAATGTTCAGGAAAAATGTGAGGGAAGTAAATATACATACATTTGCTATTAAAAATAAATAACAAAAATTTATTTTACAATGACAACAGTGCTTTGGCAAATCTCTATTCACACTCAAACCCAGTGCTGAAACAAAAAAAAAACTCATGTTGCATGAAGCAATCTGGTAAAGGATACGAGAACCTATCATTCCATGTGGCTCTCTCCACATAGTCGAGCATCACCACAGCCTTGATCGTTGTCAGTAACTTGTTCCATGTCTCGTCAAAATTCACCATCCGTGGCTTTAAGGACATTGTACAGTTTCTCTTTTAGCCTAAGAGAACGACAGAAAAAAAGCACATGAAAAGAGGAGCGTGCAAAGAGATTTTACAAAGGAACAAATTAACAGCTTGGTTCCTGGCTTTCGTTTCTTCATTAAAGATGCGACTGTGTAGTCGGCTTTATATAAGACGGTAAGTCAACTGAGCCTCAGTAGCAGTGGCAACACAAACGAAATCATAGCAAGGTGTATTCTCTCGACTGTTTATTTTTGCATTCACACGAACCATAATACAAATACGAAAACAGCATTACTCTTAGGGCAAAATGTATATGTAGACAAACAGAAATGAGTGTAACACCATCAGCCTGCTCACATCAGTTTGGCAGCAACAGATGAGATCAACGGAATAGACAAGTTCACTGTATCATTATTAGCGATCAAACTTGAACACAGTGGCGTCAGCATCACGTAGCAGACCTGCTTAAGCATGCTACCTAGCAATATTAGTACCAGCTTCTAGGTGTGCGCCGGTACCATCACAGATTACATGACCAGAAGGTGAAAACTGGGCCCGGTGTTATGTCTTGTCATTCATGGCACTTAATTTCACGTCACAGAAAACACTGCTACATCATCAGCCACTTCACATTTACAGATGCCCGTCGTACAAAACGAAGCGTTATTAATAAACATTCCTCTCGCAGTCGCGATTAACGCAGCTAAGTTAAGGTTACCAGCTAGCGGAATGCCAATCCCAAAATAGGATGGCGAGCTAAAGGGCTAACTAGCTTCTAGCAAGCTAACTTCTTCCTGCTCAAGTCCGCACAGTTTTGGGGAATCAGCTAGCACTCGGCTAGCATCAAGCTAACGATAGCTCAGCTATCGCTAGCAAAACTGTCATCTTCTTCACAATGTTCCCACATTTACACTGACAGCTCGGCAGAACACGGTGCTGCTGTTAAACAAAACGGTTCACTAAGGTCGAGCGAGGACTCCTGGATATTACTTACCTCTGTACAGTAATTACTTGTTATAAAACTCCGATTTCTCCGCTGTCACAGGCTTGATTTGTCTCACTTACAGGTCTTCCCTACCTCTTGGATTATACCATTTTGTTGGATGCCGATGTATTATCAAGAAGGGTAATGGCTCATAAAATATACCGTTGCCATTTCCTGTATATACATGGATTTAATAATAGTTTCATATTTTAAATAACTGATTCCAAAATTGTTTGCAATGATAAGAATAAAGCCTTTAAATCAACATCACGAGGACACCAATTTAATATGGTATCGCCCAAACTACGGCGACCTCTTAGGGATTGACCATCAAAGAAATACATATTCTTCAAATTCTCTGGGTTACCATGGTGTACGTTGTTATTAGAAAACGTGTTTTGTATATTGGTTTGTTTTCTACCTTAGGTTGCACACATATGCAGCGACTATAAATATCACTTACCAGGACGCTTGACCAACGGTGATATCATTTTTTTAATTAGCATTTAACAGCTTTTTACATTGGTTATCAAATATTTGGCAGCAAAAGGTTATCTACATGAAAGAAAATCTGAACTGAGCCACCGGCAGAGAATCAAGGCCTGTATCTGTGGTCCACTTCAATGTTACTTACAGTGCAGTTCAAAAGTCTCGAGGTACCCATCTTTACTCTGTATTTTACTTCCAATAAGCTTAAAAATGTCTTTTAAATATTTTTCATTGGTTGCTGTTGCATTCAGTTTCAATTTAGTCCTTGAATTTGACCATTTTCAGCGTATTTTTTTTAACCTATGAATCATTCAAGCATACAAAAGAAGAGAATGATGATGAGGTGAAAACATAGAAAAAAAACATTTGAAACTAGCTGTTTAGACACACTTTTATTAGCACTCCTGTAATTTATAACACGTATACGGTAATAACATGTGCTTTGGTGCCATTTATGAAAAAAAAAAATCCAGAATACAAATATTACACAGTTTGATAGGAATAAAATAGCATTTGTGGAAAAGGAAGATGAATGCTAAAGAGCTGTTAGCTGAAAATGTAGCATGGTGTGCAGTAAGTCTTTAAAAAAAAAAAGGATACTGCAAAATAGAGAACAGAAGAAGAAGTGGCTGTCAAAAAGCCATTCTCAAAGACAGGAAGGTTTGCCTTCCTGTCTTCTCACAGTCCTGTGACAGTAATGACAGTAATGGTAAATGACCTGCATTTGTATAGCGCTTTTCTTAGTCCCTAAGGACCCCAAAGCGCTTTACACTACATTTAGTCATTTAACCATCACACACACATTCATACACTGGTGATGGCAAGCTACATTGTAGCCACAGCTGCCCTGGGGCGCACTGACAGAGGCAAGGCTGCCGGACACAGGCGCCACCGGGCCCTCTGACCATCACCAGTAGGCAAACACGGGGTTAGTATCTTGCACAAGGATACTTGTAGCCTGGGATCGACCTTCCGGTGAGGAGGTGACCCGCTCTACCACCTGAGCTACAGCCTTCCCACCCCAAAGCAATGGAACACTAACATTCATGGATTGGCCTCCGCAAAGGCTGGACCTCAACAAAAGGGAGAAATATACAAAGACAAGCTTTGAATGTCCTTCAAGAAGCCTGGAGGACTATTTGTGAAAATCATCTTTTTTTTCTTTTCAACTTTGCTTATATACTGTATTTCCATGCATGTTTAGGCACGTATCAGTAAATCACTGCACCCATTACTTATTTTTCCAAGAAAAATACAAAGAAATGAGGTGTGGCTCAAGACCTGATTTTCACAGTACTGTACATCTTACTGCAAACCACACACTATACCACAAACCCCCGACTTGAATAATGCAAAGCTGAACACTGATGCTGAAGAAGTGGTTCATAAACTCCAGGTACTGGTTGTGTCATCTCTTCTGAGGACTTAACTTAAACAGTCATATTTTGCTAAAGTGCAGTATCTCTAGAATCTAGTGAAAGTAGATCTAAGAGGTGCCAATGCAGAGGGCTTCTTCATAGAAGCAGCTCTCATTTCATTTTCTTATTGTGTGTAACGTTACCTTCTTGTTTCTTCCAGGAACTAGCACAAACATGAATCAAATGTGGACAGATAAGCATTATCAGCTGCCTGTTTACCAGCAAAAGAGCGACAAACAGCACAGTAAGCATGCCGTGAGCACGCAGTTTACAAATCACTCTAGCTAAACAACATTACCATCACATGAGTTCAGTACGATTAGAGCGCAACACGGTAATTTCAACCTGTGACTCATCTCAATCTGCTAATAGTTAAATGGCCTTTTTACTCTCCCAGATGGGCTTTATCAAACAGCTCCTCCCACAATGATGCCTAATCAGGTGGAGAACCTGCCATCTATGGCTACGACTGGGACACACATACTCCAGTCTCCGTCAAGCGCCGATCTTCAGTGCCGTGAAGGGATCCCGAATTGGGCACAGCACCACTATCCTGCTTTTTCTTTCCCAGGTAACCCCTTATTTCCATACTCATGTGTGTCTTTTCACTTTTTTACGTCTCCGATACGATAAGAAACAGATTTTAAAGACGAAGAATGTTCCTGCTGCAACTCATGAACAAGACAGTGATGCAAGAAAACTCAACTTTATTTTTTTAATAGGCACTCCGGTCAACTTCCAGCACGGCACACAGGACCTGACAGTTTCCACGGCCAGCACACGCGCACCAAATCCTCCACCAGAAATCTGTGAGTACCACAGAGATGCTCTGAATGGCGTGCTGTCACTTCCACTCGCTCCTGACTGCCATAGTGCTGCTGCTGAGTTGCTACAATGGGTGACTAAGAACTGTAGAAGGGAAAACAGGCATTTCCTGCATGAACTGTTTAAATGCCAGAGGACAATATTAAGCTCCAGGAAAACCACACACTGTTTGTGATAGCCAGTATAAGGCCCTTGTATGTAGTCACCATCTATGAGACACAGCAGAATTGAATCTGATAATATTGTATGCTTGTCTGTTGGTAAATTTGCATAATCTATGGTCACTAGGGATTGGGACCATAAACTCATCAGGAAAGTGTCCCATCACCTTCTCTATAATCAACCTCTTTTCAGCCACAGAGTTTGGCTCCTGCTGGCCGATTTAGGTCCATTGTGCATTGTCTACACTTTTCAGAGTGAGGGAAGCTACCTTCTTCACTCAGTTTTCTATTTTCCATCCATCTATTCATTTTCTGACACTCATCCAGGTCCAGGTTAGAAGGGCAACAGTCAGACATCCATCTCCCCAGCCACCTCCTCCAGCTCTTCTGGGGAGATTAAGGCTTTCGTAAGCCAGCTGAGGAATGTAATCTCTCCAGCATGTTCTGGCGCTGCCCCCATGCCTCGTCCCGCTACGATTGGCTGGAAAACCTCACGTAGATTGTGCCTAGGAAGCATCTCAGTAAGATGCTGAACCACATTAACTGCCTTCCTTCAGTGTGGATGAGTAGCAGCTCTACTCTTGAGTTCCTCAAAAATGACAGAGCTGCTAATGCTAAGGCTGAGCCGCGCCACCCTTCTGAGGGAATTAATGTCATTCTTTTGATCAGCCAGAACTCGTCGCCATAGGCAAGGGTTGGAATGTGGACCAACCTGTATATCGCCAGTTTTACTTTCACGCTTAGCTCTCTTTTCACCACACGTACAGCATCCGCACAGCTGCAGCTGCCAGTCCATCATCTGACCAATCAGGTTGTCTGAGTATTCAGTTAGCATGTTAGCTAATGCTATAAAAACTATCACAAGCCAACATGAGTCACTAAATTTTGCAGGATACTGAATTTGATCATATAATCAGTAATTATGTTGTATCAGTTAATACTTACCATTTGTTTCAGAAGAGAGCTTCATATAAACAAAAGCTTTTTTTTTTCCCACCACATTCCAAAGCTGTGACACAACAACGTGATTGGTCAGTTTCCATGTTGACACTGGTGCAGCATTAACGATGATGCAGGAGCGACACCAACAAGATAAACTCAACTCCTCTCAGTGTGTGTGTGTGTGTGTGTGTGTGTGTGTGTGTGTGTTTATATTTACAGCTTTACTTCAAATCACCTGAAAGATAGATGAGTTTAAAAGTCCAGCAGATAGGTTTCATTAGTCACAGTCTATGTTTGGACTCCATACCAACTCATACAGTTTTGAAATGTTCAGCCTATTTCTCCAATCCTGTATTTGATCTTTATTCTCCACAATACTGATGACATGAACAGATGTGTTCATCTGGACGTGGCGTTTTCAGTGGGAGGAACGTTTCGTCACTCATACAGCTGACTCCTTCAGTCTCAGCTGGTTTCACCAACCTTATAAACAGTACATTTCACAATGACTGAAACTAGCACCACTGAAGGAACAATGGGCTGTGAGGTCGGTTCATTGATCATTAGTATGCAAATTCTCACGACCATTGATCAACAACCACTGATCAAAGGCCATGAGTACCATTCACAGAGTTGGGGAATGGCTGCAATCACAGCATTTATGGGGTGGCTGTAGCTCAGGTGGTAGAGCAGGTCATCTACTGATCATCTACTGATCATCTACTGATCATCTACTGATCATCTACTGATCGGAAGGTTGGTGGCTCCCCTAGTCTGCATGCCAAATATCTTTGGGCAAGATATTAATCCCAAGTTGCTCTCCGATGGATGCATCGGAGAGCAACGGCGCTGTATGAATGTTAGAGCACATAAAAAGTGCTTGTGTGAATGTGTGTGATTGGGTGAATGAGGTATATAGAGTGCTTTGAGTACCCTGGGAGAGTAGAAAAGCGCTATATAAGACTCAGTCCATTTAACATTGCAAGATGCTGACAGATGTACCCTTACGAGACCATCTCTCGTTTCAGAGATGGTCTTTTCCTTTTTACGTAAATGGCCTCCTTGACTCGGCGCTCAAACCAGCGTTCCTCCCTGTCCAGGATGTGGACATCCTCATCATTGAAAGAGTGTCCGCTGGCCTCTACGTGTGAATAGACTGCACCGTCCTGGCCTGACTTGGTGGCTCTCTGGCTAATTTTGAGACTTTCACTTCTCTCAGTGTGTGTTTTTACAGTGCGGTTGCTAATTCAACTGAAGTTTGAGTGCTTCCTCTGCCAGTAACTCACCGCCTACACACATGACTGAGAAAGTAACGTGGAAACTTGGGACAAAAAACACGCACAGACGTCATCAAGCTTTTACATCATTCCAGTTTCTTATAGCATGCCTCTGTGAGGCCTGCAGGGGGAGCCAACTCCTTTAGCGTGGGGTATGGATGTTGCTGTGGTAGAAACAGGAGAGCTATTTATATTTGTTCAATCGATAACTTTATTAGCAATCGATATCAGTAGCCTGTCTATTTCCTGCATAGATCTAATTTGAATAAAAGTACAAATGTGAATATCTGACACTAAATAAGAGTTCCTATCACACACTGGTGACGGGCTGGTTTTCAGGACTGCAGTCATACTCTGTGCCTTCAGCCGCCTGTTTGACAAACAGCAGAGCCCCTGACTCACAGCGCTGTGTCGGGAGAGAGCAAACCATACTGTTGACATCAGGAGGCCAGTGATGTCATGGTGATGTCAATGCCTCTAATTGTAAATTGCACACACACAGCCCCACTGTTGGCCGTGGTAATGTGTCAGTGAGGGAGAAGACTGTGAGAGGAGCAGTTTCTCGTGGAAAAGCTGGGAGCGTGTACAGCATGGCTGTGACCGGGGATGAGACAGAAACAGGTATGTCTCTTTTACTGCCGGAGCTTTCTGAGAGTGCGTTTTCAGATTGTCGTCTAGTTGGACTGTCCCTGTAAGAGTTAGTGAGATTCGTGAGTTTATGGTGAGTGGGAAAATTCACCGTTAAAATAAGTTAGGTGCTTTTGGACTGGAAAAAACGGACATTATTGTGACGCTCGCTCTTCTGTTCTTTATATGTTTTCAGTGGTTTTCCCCCCAAACCAGCTCGGCAAAGCTCAGTGACTCCCTCAAAACAAGCGCACATGTAGGGCCCGCTGATAAAAGTAGCAGATGATCCGAAAGGAATAGAGATTAGCCTCGTTTTTCAGCTGCAACAAGCTCCGGTAGGAAACATTTTCTCCGGCTCTGCTTGTGTCTCTCTGTTTCTCTCTCTCTCTCTTTGTGAAACGCTTCAGCGCTCTGCCCACTCAGAGCACATAGCAGCAGTGGCTGACGTCACTGCTTTTCCTGGAACAGGCCCCCCAGCAGCGACATGTACTCGCACCCCGTGAATAAGATGCACATTGACGTCAGCGGCCGGCCACACTGTTTTTGCAATTCCGACACGTCACAGAATTAACGAGTCCTGCTGGTGCTGACCACACAATGAAGTGGACAGGACCATCTCTCAGTGTACACCATGAGTGTACATACATGTATCGTACTGGGTGAGCGTCTGACAAAACCATTTAAAACCTGAATCCTGTTTAACGGGAACTTGCAGTTACAACTGTTCATGCTCTGCGCCTTGTTTTTCTCCCATCATTAAATTAAAAATAATCGCTAGCACGTCGATGTTGAATACAAATGTGAAGATGAGGACTTTTGATTTGAAAGAGTACTGTGAGCACTTTGCTCTCACACTGCTGGCTTACTTGTTGTTCCTAGAGTATTTCAAAGTAGAATGGGAGGCAGAGCCTTCAGCTTCTATGGAACCAGCTCCCAGTTTGGATTCAGGAGACAGACACTATCTCTACTTTTAAGATCAGGCTTCAAACTTTCCTTTTTGCTAAAGCATATAGTTAGGGCTGGATCAGGTGACCCCGAATCCTCCCTTAGTGATGCTGTGAAAGGTTCAGACTGCTGGGGGACTCCCATGATGCATTGAGTTTTTCCTTTTCAGTCACCTTTCTCATTCACCATGTGTTCATAGATCTCCCTGCATTCAACCATACTTGTTATTAATCTGTGGCTCTCTTCCAC
>VURO01035080.1:20716-34168 GCA_015108175.1 Pelvicachromis taeniatus | reverse complement strand
GAGTGTGGTTAAAAAAAAAAAAAAAAAAATTAAAAAAAGGGGGGGGGGGGGGGGTCATCAGACTGCAAACACTCTACATTATATTTCTATTGTAAAGTCTGTAAGGACTGACAGGCCTTTTGGACTTCACCAGTGACTTTATTTTTCAGCTCTGCAAAGCAATGCTTGTGTAGATATGAAGCTGACACCACCCGTTTGTTCAGTTCTTACAAAAATCTAAATGCAGGAATGACCTGGGGGAGTGATTATGGACAAAGTTATGGATGAGCTCAGTACATGGCCAACAAAAGTCAAAGAACTGATAACAATAAACAACACAGTTAAAGCAAAAGGGCCACGTATGCATACTGAGGACCCTATACTATGAAAGAGTGGGGGGAAAAAATTGCATATACACAACAGTGAAAAAAACAAAAACAAGCAAAGAAAATAAAAACTGAAATTAGTTATAAAAAAAAAACAAAAGCTAGAGTGACATTGTGTAAGAGTAGTGTAAATGACATTAATAAATTCAGACGTGTGGCGTTATCAGAGAAGGACCCAAAATGCAGGCACAGGCTGTGATGCGAGTGAGCGTTATTTACAGTGGGTGATAACAAACAAAAGCAAGGATGGCAAGGACAGAACTAAGAAATAACCTGAACTGGGACAGCTAGCAAAACAAACCTGAAAACATAGCACACAAGGAGCCACACAAGCTGACACGCAGTGGTAACACAGACGGACCAACAACAAGCACAGAAGAACACACACTATAAGTACACAGAGGGAAACAAGGAAAGTGCACACAGGAGGGCGACACGGCTGAACCTAATTAACATGATGAGCCAGGGAGGCCGCGAAACTGAATACACTCACAGAAGACACAGACCTTCAAAGTAAAGCAGGAAACTCAACACAAGTGCAGGGACACAGACTCAGAGACACGGACTTTACACAGACATGACCAAACTGAAACAGAGGAAGCACAGAACCAAAACCTAAGAACTTGCAACTCTAAACAGAATAAACTAGAACATAAGATAATAATAATAATGATAAACACAAAATGCTGGGTCAAAGGACCCAGGACCATGACATAAATAGTATGTACACTATAAATCTGAGAAAAACAGTTGCATGAAGGTGTAGTAGTAAAGAATTTAAAAAAAAAGATATATTAGTTTATACCTGTTTATGTTTGAATTAAATAATAATAATATTATGAATTAGTACATTTTTATTTTACTTTGAATGAGCTTTTATGGCTGTAGCGTCAAATGAGGACAGTATTGACTTTCTCTTCTCTTGAACTTTTTACTTTCCTGCTCTGGTTTTAAACCTAAACTTTAGTCACATTTTAAGTTCCTAAGCCTCATAATAAAAGCTTAACTCACACCTGAGATGTTTTTAGCTTTGAAAGCAGCCTGTCAGAAGAAAAGTGCTTTTATGTGAGAATTTGACTCAGTAATTTCCAATACTTTTTTTTTTTTTACGGGAACCCTTTAGGACCTCAAGATAAGTCAGCTGGCTTTCATATTGATTGCATCACATAAATTAATGTGATATGGTCCGCGTGCATGGAAATATATATACGGTAAAGATCATGACTGTGTGAATTAAAGGCTCTCAAGTTTGTCCTATTAAAATTATGGCACACTTAGCAAAATTAAGGACATTAAAACAGATTTGAGTAATGCAGACATCTCAAGGCATCTGACATCCTTGAAGTCTGAATTTCCGCAGACCAATCTTTAACTTTTCGATCATATAGAAACGTTTGCCTTTAAACTTCATGAGAAAGACCCTTTTTTCCCCCACAAGCACAAAAAATAAAACCAAACTCACCCTTATGGAAGCAAAGTGTCACACATTGTCCATGTGCATGTAAAATATGAAAAACTAATAATCTAATGGGCCACTGCTGTCCAGCTGCTTGCTAATTTCATATTAAATATATAACTACTAAGTTACTTTAGATAATAGTGACGGGAAGAGAGCGACAATTCTTCTACGCGAGGAGACATGCGATATTCCCCTAAGAAAACAAAACTCCAACTCCACTTATCTCACTCAAACACCTTTAAGCGCCTTGAGTGAGGAGGCAAACAGAAAATTTCTGTTGCTCAAGTGACACTATTGATAAGCATGCCATAGCTCACCTACTCTTAGGGAAATCACGACTGGCTATAAATGCGTGCAGTACTGAGCGTGCCGATACAGCCTTAAGTTTAGAGTTTTGTAAGAGGCAATGTTTGCAGGAGTTCTGGCATATCATCTGTCTTCATTTGATTATCCAGACAGCCAGAAAGAGACTTGTATTGTTGGGACATGAAGGACTGAGCCTCACAGACATTCAGGCGCTGCAGCAGGAGGATGTGTTGTTTGCTGAAGTAACGCTATGCCATATCAAAGCTGAAACATCAGGGAGCTAATGCAATCCTAGTAACAAGCAGCCTTTGATGCCACATTTGATGGCGAGCAGATGTTCTGCAGATGATAGTGCACTGCTCTGTGCGTGTACACCACTTGTATTTGTGCTTTTCTGTGTGCATATGTCTAAAATTTTTCACTAAAAGCCAAACACTTTCTGTCTCCCCTCTTTTGTCTGCAGGTGTAAGTGCTGCGGCAGAACAGGATCGGAAAGTCAGAAATGTAAGATCAAAGGTAAAAAGGGACAGAAGATTAAAGAGGGCAATAAGGCTGGCTGCAGCTGAAATGAGTGGCTTTTAGCATTGCTTTATGCCACTGCGAGGAAACATTATCAACTTTTTGCTTCAGTGTCTATCATCCAGCAGCAAAGGTGTGAAGGCAACTGTCATCTTTTCTTTTCTTTTTTCTTTTTTTTTTTGCAAAACACCATTAAGAGTTCTACTTTGTGCATCAATTTGAGAAGCCAAAGTGGGCGCAAAGTGTCTTCATCCCCCCTGGCAAACACAATTATGCCTGAGTATGATTACAGATCTGATTAAACTGCAACTCTTTGTGGATAAATGGGCAACGCTGATTATGATCAACCTTTTATCGCTTCGAAATGGGTTGCCCTCAAGGTCCAAGTTGAGAGAGTTTCGGCTTTACAAATTTCCCAAATGAAGGAAACGTACTTGAGAGGTGTTCCCTGCCGATGTGTGAATGCGGGGTAGGGATACAAATGGTTTTGTAAGAATTTCATTAGGCTGATATTATTCATCACTTTCTCAAATGTATCCTTGCTCAAAGTCATTTTGCCATATTCCCTCAACAAAACTGAGAGTGCTTTATTTTATTACAATCAGTACCGTCAGAGGGTTCGCTGAGTGGAGTGGGTTGGGAAGTTTAAAAAAAAAAAAAAAACCTTTTTAAAGGTTGATTAAATCATTCAATGAAGAACTGATTAAACTGTCAGCAGTGTGGCGAAATAGAGAGCAAGAAAAAGAGAGAGGTGAATGCCAAAATTAATTTATTTACCTCTAGGGTCATTAATTCTATTTTCTCCCTCTGTATGCACGACTGATCCAACTAAACAGTGGCTTAAACAAGTGGCAAGACAAAACAAGGCAATGGGCTCTGGATGCTAAATGGAAACTAAATAAATTTAAGTTAAAGGGGCAGCAAGCTACGGTAATTCATACATTCTCTCACTGTTATTAAAAAGTCTTAAAAGAATAAGTTGAGTTATGATAAGTTAACAAAAAAGGAACCTCAGTACCTCACACTTGATGATTTGACATAGCATATATGGTGACAGGTGATGGATTTCTGTCTTGCCTTGAGTGACTCAGAGGTTGTAAACTGAACACCGTCCTGCCTACTCTATTTCAATTATCACCTAACTGAATGCCCAGCTGATTACTTTGCTGCGCCTTTTTGTGCAGCTTCCAGTTTTGTTCTTTGTTAGAATTAATCAGCGCAAACTACGTTTTGATTTTGTCACGACCTATGGCACACACAGATCGGAAAAACACATGCTGCCACAGCAGAAAAATCGGGACCAATCTCTGTTTCACTCATTTGTCGATACTTATGCAGTACCGACTCAATTTTCTTTTCTGTGACTTGATTACATTGAACAGTGTCACGAGTTAACAGACTTCGAAAGAAGGCTTGATACAGATGACAGAACATTGCCATTGATGCAGAAAGGTGTAAAAAGATCGAGTGGATGAACGCACATATAGATGGCTCCTTGGCCTGGAGATTTTCAAATAAAGTCTGTCCTTTGTGAGTTTCCAGAGGTACGGAAAGGCTAGACAAAATATTCATCATCCAATGCTTTGGTGGGGGCCCTCGGTATCGTTTACCAGGCGCGCAGCCAAAATGTCCTATATTTAGAAGGCAGTCTGGGGGTATATGAGATACATGGCCCAGCCATTCTGCCTGTTGTGCTCTGATTTTGTGTAACAGATGCATTTTGATGGTGCTTCAGAGATGTGCCAAGACCTCTGAACACTGGACAGCATGTGTGTTTTTTCTCTGCCCACTGCTGGTCCACAACACAACAGTAAACACTGCAGTTATTGCAGATATTACAGTCAATTATGGGGTACGATGAGCACCTTTGGAATATTCTATGTATTGCATGACAGCGGTAAATGACACCCACCGACAAGGTGCCGGTTCCAGTGCCTAATCTAGAACTACTTCCACACATTTTCACCAACAAAATAATCTGCCAGAAAGCTGGCAGCAGAGTGGGTCCTCAAATGGCCTGTAAAATTGTTAATGCTGATGTCAGTGACAAAGAAAGGGACTCTACAAACCAAAGAGAGGCTTCGTGATTTGAGGGCTATTGTGAATTATTAATGTTTCCTAAGTTACTGTTAATAAAAAGGGTAAAATTTATTGATTTACCCTGACATACTCTTCATATTTCATATCTTGACAGCTATCTGGGTGGATTTTCATCAGGAGGTAACCCATTTAGACAGCAGAAGAGGGAGAAAATGTATATTATGTTTTTTTTTGTTTTTTTTTTGGCTTTACGACACTGAGTTTTAGAGAAAACAACTCTTATAGCATGATATCGTGTTCTGTTTGACCACATGAATCTCAGAATAAATCTAAGTTAGGTTTTTCTGTGGTACAGGATGACTTCATCACATTGAGGGGTCAATGGACATGGACCATAAAAACCTCCGAAGATGGATCATAGATGGTTATTCCAGCATGACAATCACCTAAAACACACCAGTGAGGCAAAAAATTATTAAAATGATTGAGTGACCTAGCCAGTCTCCAGACTTCAGTCCTACAGAAAATCAGTGTCCGCTGTGCTTCCCAATAATGTTGTCTCCAACAAATACCAAGTCATGTTCTGCTTGTGGATCAAATATTTCGCTCATTGACATGCAAATCAATTCATGACATTTATGTAATGTGGAGGGGTTTTTTGGGGGGGGAGATTTTGTTTATATTCAGTTTTTCTCAATTAAAATAAAACTACCATAAAATTAGAGACTCTTCATTTCATTATAAGTGAGCAAATGTACAAATTCAGCAGGAGTTAAAATACTAATTTCTCCAAGTGTACACTATTTTACAGCTTCACTCTTTCAAAGACCAGCAGATTCCTGTTTCTGTGGAAACCTGGGCGAATATGATGGGAACATCATCATGTGTCAAGTTCATGTGTCAGTGTCAAGTGTCAGTGTCAAAAATCTACACAGACATGGCATGCACAGTTTCACACTTTCAGGATTCCCTAAAACCACAGTTTTTCTTGATTCGACCCACATGATCTATCCATCAGAACAGATCAGATTTGACTCGGAAAAGCTTCAGTGTAAAAGAAAAAATGTAGCACCTGTACATCAGATTAAAATAGTTTGTTTTTCTTATTTTTGTATTTTGGGTCAATGAAGAAAAAGTAATCAAATTTCAGGCTAAAAGAATGACATTTATGGCACGTTTTCTACTGTCAAATGCTAAAATCAATCAATTTTGACCCAAACCATGCGTAAGGGTTAAAGTCAGACATGATGCAATGTTCTTTTTAAGTTTATCCAGCGGGTTTGAGAGTTTCAAGTTATTTTTCTTTGTTTTTTTAGGAACTTTTCCTAAATTTTCCAGGTGACGATAATAAACTAAAGTTACCAAATCCAAAGTCATGAAAGTTAGCGCTGCAGTGATGTACAGCGTCGAGCTTTTAGAGTGCCATGGTTAATAAATACCTTAACCACAAGAATCCTTTTTGCTCCATCAAAGCTGAGATCAATTATTGACAGGGAGCCTTTTCTTCCCTCTTCCACAATAAAAATAAAAAGGGTAGCAAAGTTCCTTAAGTAATAATAATCATAACACAAAACTTTATTGATCCATGCTGGGAAACTCTCTTTTAGCTAAACCCTCGCCACAGGCCATCCCATAGCCTCGAGTGAAAGAAAAGGGAAGCGTAAAAGAGAATAATTCCTCTCTTTCTGGGCTTTAGATGATGCTTAGATTTTCAGTGTTTAAAGGCACTTGACAGTTCTGACTGCTGAAGAGACTGAGAAATTCAGCTCTTTGGGCGAAGCAAAGAAAATATAGTGACGATTATTTTCTGGGGAAAAGACAGTACAATTAGAGAACTCTGAAGTGGAGTTATGAGAAATGTTGTATAGAAATGCTGTTTGTTCTCACTGTAATTGCCGGGTTGTTTAATATGATAGCAGCCATGTATTCTCAAGGTGCATACTAACAGGTTCACTCTGAGCATGTGCATGTACCTCAGTGTGTGTGTGTGCGTCTGCGTGTGTGTGTTACCGTCTCGTCTCAGAACACGATTAAGATGCACTTTAGATTCATTTCAGAGCTGCAAATTGCTGCAAGGTGAGACTTGTGGGTCGCATCAGTAAGTTAGACATGTAAACCCATCCCATCTCTCAATTCATTTCACTTTCACGAAGAGAATGGTGCAGAACTCAATAATGACAATATGCAAAAAGCCCCAGAATCTAATTTCTTCACTATCCATCTGAATTACAATGCCATCATTATTATTCCAATGCTGGAATTATACACTCCATCGGTTGGAATAAGCAGTTTCCACCGACAAGCTGACTTTGTGTCTTGGCCTTTTTCAAACTGTGTGTGTGTAATACGGAAAACACCAGCTTTAACACTGGCAGGTGCACTTTGCCACATTATAAGGTTAATTTTTCTGTCCGACTGTCACCGAACAAAAGATATCGTGTGAGTCAAAATGTGACTTTCCCAAAAAAGGGAGTCTCTGTCAAATGTGTGAAAATGTGTTATGTGACAAAAAAAAAAAAAACCTGAATACGTTAAAAGTGATGGATTCTCCTCTGGGAGTGTCAGTGTGTTTAGATCCTACCACATTAATTTCAATTAAGCCACAGTTGGATGACACACTGTCTCTGGCCAGCTGTGGGTACATAAGGACAGTACCTGCTGTTGTCAAGCTGTCCTCACATCAGACTTGCATGTATAGTTAGAAAATGGAGTTTGCCTTAATTTCATGGACTGTTACATAAATTATTGTTTAAGAGTTAGCCTGACACCGCATGAGCTGACATATACTCATCGTCAGTGTTGTCGCCAGGACACAGTAGTTTGAGTCTCATCTGGATATATTTTTTTTCACTTCTTTGGTTGATTTTGACTCCATTTTTAATTTTTGCTCACTGGTTGGATTAAGACTCTAAAAACAACTTGTTTAGTGCTAAGAAGTGCACCCCTTCACAACAGAAGCCCTGCACATTGAAAAATGTCAAGTTGAGAGTGACAGACCCGTCTCAGTAATACCATAAACTGTTGTGTCACGCTCTCTGCACAAAAGTGAAACAGGCCAGTGGCTTTGGCAAAAGAGTATTATTTGACACCCCAGGAATGAGGACGGGTGCCTTAGACAGGAAGAAGCAGCTCAGCAGTATATGAATGAAACTCTGTCATGTTGTCAGTTTGCATTGGCCTTTTATGAAGTCAGCCTCAAAACCCTGCGTCCTTCATCGGCGCTTGGATCTTTCGCAATAATTCATGGCTGCCTGTATCTTTCTTACTATCATTTTAAGAATGCGCTGCCTAATGGCTTTCATAGATGAATATGTTTGCTCTCGGAGTGAAACAGCCTTGATCCGAGCCATTAAAAAAGACTGGGCTCATATTGAATTCAGCAATGTGAATTTTGCATGCTCACGCTACAACAGTTTGGGAACTTTGGTCCATCAATTCATACAACAAAATGTATGGTTCATTCACTGCGTTTTCATTTAGATCTTCTGGCATTGATGCTGTTCTGAAACAGATGTAAAATACTTTTTTTGAAGAGGTGGTGGCTCTTCCCCAAAGCCCCCAAAGAAAAGCGAAAAGAAAAATATCTGAAAAAGCACAAACAACAAACGCTCTGCTGAGTGTGTCCAAATTGTTCGGGTTTATTTAGAAGTAAAACGGAAAGCCAAGAGGCTGTGAATGGGTGGACAACTCAAACCAAGCCCATATATAGTTTAATAAAACATCTGTCATTCATTTAATGCTTTTACCAGAGCATCTTGAGTGCATCCATTTAATATGGGCACTTCTAGTGGGAAATGAAGGTCTAACCCTTGAGTGCCACGACCACTTCTCTCCTTCCATTACAACTACACTTTCCTGCCAACAGTAAGTTGACAGGAAAAACAAAAGATCCTGCTAGGATTCATTTCAAACATGCAGTCCTCTAACAACAATTATACCTGCTGGCTACCATCTAAAACAAAAATTCGAATTGTTTCCAGTTTTTATTATTTCTCGCTGTTTGTGCTTGTCTGGTCTTTGGTGATTTTTAGCTTTGCTCTCCATCTCAAAGCGATGGAGCCAGCGCTCATTTCACATGCACCTGTTCACACCACAGCTAGAAGGTGCTTACAGTATTAATGTGTGCAAATTAACGACTGTGTGTGAATCCCGTTTAAAATGCATCACTAACAATAACAGACCCATCATATTTACACTTGATATTTTAGGTTGTCTCATTTTCACTGCTCGAATCAGCTTTTTTTTCCCAGCAGTGTCAGAATTAAGTAAGTAAAATAGATAATAAAGTAAGGTCTGTTTTAGGGTGTCTGTGCAGTTTCCCTCAGTTTCTGAGTCAGATCGTGTCTTTACTCCTCACCTCCGCAGGTGAGAGAAAATGAAAGACTTCCTTGATTTCTAGTGCTAATTAGTTTTACAGCTAATATCTGCACAGCTGTGGCATCACAGTGGCAAATAAATAAATAAACGGTTCATCTGTAAAGCAGTTACAAGGTGAAATAATAAATTGTTATAATTTATATAAATAGCTGATGTTTTTTTATGCAACTAATGCCTTTGTTAATTTATTTAAAAACGGGTGCTCAGAAGACCATACACCAGCTTTGAATCATAAACCTGACTGATGTTTTTATTAGCTAATTGCTAAATTCTGAAACTTTGTGTTGCAAATGTGTTGAAAAATGATCAATTTCATCAAAAGATTATCAATGAACAAACAATGTATGTATTCAAAAATTCTTTCATCTTTAAAGTTAACTTTAAGTGGATAAAGACATTAGTTTCAGTTCACAGAGCTAAACGCTAAAGAAAGAAAAGAACTAATAATGTGGAGAAAAGAACACTACTGTACGTGATGTCTGTGATAAATAAATATATTAGTGGTAATTTATTTTTATGGCTTAAACACTTAAGGCATTTGCAAAATGTGATGTATGAAATCTCCCTGCACACAGTCATTTCTCTACTGTCAAACAGGATGGAGATACTGCCGCTATCTCCCTTTACATAAAAGCCTTCTGGAGAGGATGTTAGCAAATAAGCCTTGATCAAATAAAGTGAGACATAATCACATCACAATTTAAATGGAAATCTTTGCAGCATCCAACGCACAGTGTGAGTATTTATCTGAGACATGGACCTAGTCATTCATAAACATGCAAACACTCACTGGTGTGTGAGGTGGATTGGATTAAAGCTTGGCGAAGCCTGGAAGCTCAGGTGTTTGTTCATGTTTTGTGTACTTGTATATTTTTATGAGTTGTTTTTAAAAGCATTAGAAAAAGTATGTTTTGCTGCTCATTTACATACAAATGCACACGCAATGTTTTTGTCCAGTATGAATGAATGAAATAAAGGATGCATAAAAGATATTTCGTTTGATCTTCATCTTAAAGAGTTAATCAACATCAGTGTTTAGACCTTATTAGCAGATGTTAGCATCAAGCATGCTAAACTGGTTAATTTACATGGCAAAAATTATACATGTTAAATATCAGCAATAACAAAGACTGAGCATAAAGATGGGATTGATCTACTTTTGCATCAGATGTGGATATCTTACCTCAGCTAGTCTGATGCTGAAGGCAGTTCAGTGCTGACAGCCAATAAATACATATGATACATTGAAAAATAGCAATTTTAAAGATTATTGCAGTTTTTTCATATTGCAATCTCGGCATTGCCCTTTGAGGAAATGTGGCTAACGTTCTGTGTCTTCTTGCCTTGTTCTCTCAGTGTTTATTGAATAAATCTCCTGCGATGTGTGAGAAGCAGAAGTACAAGAAGACTGGCAGGTACCATCATGTTAAAGCCCAGAAAGAAGTCTTTCCCCTCATTACCCTTCCTCCCATAAGACACAAATGTGACATAAGAACAGTTGCTCTAGTACAGCTGCAGACTCTTAGCTTTTTTCTAAATACACTGCAAAAGAGGTTGTTCGTTATTTCTTTTACCTGTCTGCATCTTTTGGACTTAACCTAGTCTTCTTTTTTCCTCTCCCTGTTTTCCAGTGTCCCAGTAGCCAGAGGGCACAATCACACAACCAGAAAGTCAATCAGGAAGCTTATTAAACATGACACTCACTGAGCGCACTCTATATGGATGAAGGATATAGGCTGTAAGGTCTACCTGCCAATTAGGAAAATAAAATCAATCATAGCAGTCAATGTAAACTCTTTCCTACTTTTTCCGTCCCTTCTTCTCACTTTGTGCTTCTTCATTTCCTCCGCTCACAAAACCCTTTGGCCTCCACTGAAAATATTCTCTACCATAAATGCCAGTACTGCTGATGCACACAGTCATGCACAGCTCACTACAGAATAAACAAGGAAAAGACAGTCCGCATCTACACAGGCATGCAGACACACACTCACTACTACACTCCACAAAGCTATTCATCACAATTTAGCCACACCATTAGACAAAGAGAGCCAATAACACCCTCAGTAGAATACCATCTCCCCCCCAAAAAGAAAAAACAAAACAAAAACAAACACAGCCACACACTTTCTTCTCCCATGATGCTCATTTTCCTCTCCATTTGTCATTAGTCTCTCACACTTTTAATTCTGGCTAAGCTGTCATCTGTCTTTAGTCCCCTTAAAAACAAGGCTGTACCTGTCAGTGAATATAAACTGAAAGTCAGTGAAACTAAAAAACAAACAAACACATTCATTGATTTTATTTTTAAAGGCAATGGATGTGTTATCTAACCAGGTTTCTTAATGCAGCCACAGTAAGCTGTGTATTTAATGTATTTTCAACCTCATTTCCAAAAATGTTGGAAAGTGCTATGATTTTCACTTCTCATAAACCCACATTTTATTCACAGTAAAATATAAAACGTATCACTTGTTTAAACTGTGAGACTGCTGTCAATCCATTCTTGGTATTACAGTCTTGTGATTCATTCTTTTGGATTTCCTTCGTGTCTAGTATGTTCCTGCTCTCGTCTCTTGTTGTAGTCTGTCTAGTCTCCCCGGTCATGTTCCTGTGTCTGTCTGGCCTGGTTTCCCCTTTTCTTTCATGTTGATTCATTTTTGGTCCAGTCCCAGTGTCAAGTTTACAGGTCTTAGTCTGAATCTCAGCATGTTTTACTTCCTGTTTTATTTTTGATAGTCTCCCGTCTCCTGTGTTATGTTCAGTGTTGCTTTCCCTCTCTTCTCAGTCAGATTTTGTTCAGCTGTGTTCCTCAGGTGTCTAATCTCCTCCTGTGTCTATGTTGAGTCGCACTCTGTTCTTTGTTATGTCACATGGTCCTTCTAGTTGTGTGTTCCTGTGTCTTCTGTAAGTTCTGTATTTTCTTATAGAGTCCAAGTTTAGTTAGTTCTTAGCTCATAGTTTTTGTCTTTGTCTGAGTTTGTGTGTAATTAAGTTTCTAAGTACAGCAAAAAAGCTGCATCTTTCAGTTAATCCTTTTTGTCTCTCAGTCCTGCTATTGGGTCCTGCCTGGCCTGCCACAGCGCTTTATGATAAAAACTGGTACAGAGGAAACATAAGGCTGGAAAAGCAAGCGGTACTACAAAGAAACAGCTGGAGGAACAATTTGCAACTAATTCAGGTCAATATTCAACAAGCCAGAAACTTGAGTGCATATTAAAAAAAAGAGCACCTTAGAGAGGCAGAGTTTCATCAGTTTTCATGTATAAATATTAGGATAATTTCCTGTAAATGTGAAATTCTGGAGACAATGAATACCTCATCATCTAAAATGAATAACACCATCAAAAGATTCAGACAATCTGGAGAATTCTCTGTGCGTAAGGGACATGGCCAAAGATCAGGATTAGACATCTGTGATCTTCCAAAGTTAAAAACAGGCATGGAAACTGCTGCATGGGGTCAGGAACACTTCCAAAAATCACACAGTTCACTGTAACACAGTTCACTGTACCATCTACAAATGCAGTTTAAAGCTTTGTCATGCAAAGAAGAATGCATGATCCAGAAACATTGGTGGAAAGCCACAATTGATGCTGAAAGACATCTACAGGTTTTAGAGCAGAATAAGCTCCCATCCAGAAAACGTCTTTTCAGGGAAGACGTTGCAGGTTTTAGCAAGATGGTGCTAAACTACATCTATTACAAGAGTATGGCTTTGTAGTAGAAGAGTGCAGGTGCTGATCTGGCCTGCCTGCATCAACTGAAAACAGTTGGAACCTCATGAAATGAAAAATACAGAAAAAAAGACCCAGTACTTTTGAGGAGCTAGGATCTTATGTCAGAGAAGAATGGCACAATATTCTTCTTTTTTTTAAGACCTTCAGCACTCACAATTATGTATATTTAATGTATTAAATGTACCATGACAGTAAGAAAACACTAACACATTTCAGCCCCTGGCTTTCCTCAGCATTTCTAATAACACAAAATAAAGCACTGGACCTAATCCTTGATGGGCAAGAGCGGCAACAATGATTAATACACCACAATTAACAAAAAGCATGATGTTCAAATACAAAGATGACCAAAGTATTAAGCTAATGTTTTTCTTGCAATAGTGAAATATCCCTGTTTATACAGCCAGCTGATTGATATCTTTCCTTTGTTCTGTTGTAAATAAAATATAGATTCATGAGATTTGCAAATCTCTGCAATCATTGGAAAATAATTTATACAGGGAGTGTTGATAGTTTTACACAGCTTAATTTAAAAGCTTCACATTAACTTAATAGTATATGACCCAAACCTTAACTTTAGAGTTAGAGTGTTAATTAAAGTAATCAAGGTAATTAAAAGCCAACCTTAGAAATTACCGTTAATTAC
>VURO01035080.1:6844-20696 GCA_015108175.1 Pelvicachromis taeniatus | reverse complement strand
TACCGTTAATTACATCCCTTTTAACACGAATCTCTTAAAATGTCCACACAGAACAAACTGATGCTGAGCCAAGGCAGGTTCAAAAGGATTTTGATGTTTAGTACGTTTTTTTTTTTCTGAGCGCTGAATAAGACAAATAAATAAACCGAGACATCCGAACTCTGCATCAAATAGTTGAAACCCAGAGAACACGTTTTTTTAAAAAACATTTATCTGTCAGCTTAACCTCTTCTGATCCCCCTTCAGTATCCTCTCCACCTACTTTCTCATCAAGCCACTGATGAAGTGCTTCAGGAAAAAAAGGACTTTTTAAAGTCTTGCCAAAAGCTTGTTGAGACATAGTAATAGTCCCGCTAGACTGGTGATGATGAAAAAGAGAGATCTGCTCACAAGATCTAATTTCAGAGCCAGTGACTGGAATGCTGTAGGCAAAAACTTGATTTGTAAACATGAACTAACAAAGAGCACTAGCACCACCTATAGATAAGCTGTGAGCGTGCACAACTTCAGGCCAATGAAGGCATGGCAAATCAGCATCAAGGGTCAAAATGTAAATACATATTTTTTGTGGTGGGTTTGTGGTGGTTGGCAATTTTGTGGATGCTGGTGTTCACCAGACTGGAGCTAGTTTTATGAGCTTGTACTTACTCCAGGTTTTATGTCCCCCAAGGAAAATAAGGTACCATGGCAATTGTAAAAATGACAAATTGTGCCATTTTTCAGTGTGTAAGCCATATTATCCCAGTACTAGTCATAGTTTTGGATAACCTAATTGGTTTTAGCAATTGTGATACTGAATCACTATCAATGTCTACAGCATAGACATCGACTCTAGTATTATTCCCAGTTCTGAATTTGCCTTTAGATTTCTATGAAAACAATGGATGAGAGGTAGATAAATCCCTTACAGTGTATAGAATAACAGCTTGTAGTCTAAAGTGCTTTGATTGGTCAGTTAGACTATATAAATGCAAATCCATTTCCATTCGTCTATCCAGGAAAAACCCTTGACTTTTGCGTCTTTTCTGTGAGTAATCCATGGATACATGATTGACATCATGGAGAATGAAGAAAAACACTGTTATTACAAAATGAGTCAGTAAAAAAGTTCAGGGGCTGCTTCAACCGGTGTTCATCACTATTATGCCTTAAATAATCACACACAAACACGTACACACACACACACACACACACACACACACACACACACACACACACACACACACACACACACACACACACACACACACACAATTTTATGCTCCAAAGTAATAAGACAAAACCCAGCAAAGTCGTGACACAGCACCTGAAAGATCCATCTGGCATCTCTACAGTTCACTGAAGCCTCATCAGAAATGTCTCAGTGGAAACGTGGCTGTCAAGAAGCCATTCTTAGGGAAGGGAAACAGGGAGAAAAGGCTGAGTTATGCCATCAGTGGTAACGGGTCTCATAGTGAGATGTATTCAAATCTACAATTTTTGGTTGAAATTGTGGTCAGTATGTACGTAGGAGGTCATGAGAAAGGTACAACATAGAATTGCAATAGCTATCTGTAAAACTGGTTTTCGGGCTGCATTTCAGTCAGTTGTGTTGGCGATCTTGTCAAAAATTTGATGGAATTATGAATGACACACTACCAAAACATTAAAAGCATTCCTGGATAGAAAAACACACCATGGAACACTATCAGTCACGGATCGGCCTCCCCAGAGCCCGGACCTTAACATTATCGAACAAGTTTGGGCTCATTTTGCCAGAGAACAGAAGAAAAGACTGCCAGCGCCAAAAGAAGAGCCTTCAATGCTCTTTAGAAAGCCTGGAGAACAAGAACAAAGATACTGAAGTACTGACTTTCCACCTTGTTAGAACTGTAAATGTTCTGCTTTCGCCAATAAATTGCTACACCCTTTTCCCATTTTACTAGCAAAATATCAAGAACTGACAGGTACCTCAAAAATGTTGCAGTATACTGTATTTTAAATGTAACCGCTACCGTTTGATCCTTTCAGATGAGTCTTGGACAAAATGACACACACAATAACAAATATCAAATGGTGTAATCTTCTACACAGAAGTAATGTGGCCGCCTAGGGAGCTGTTTAAGGGGACTTTGTCTTTCATCCAGTAGATGGCGCAGTCATTCACATAATACACTTTTATAGATAGAAACGTCAGTTAAAGTTCACTAGGCTGAAGGCAAGAGTGCTGGGTGTTTTCCTTTCATTGTGACTTTCTACACTATAAGGAGAACATTATAATCCCAGCTGTAATAGTTGAGTCACCTTAAAGGTGTACGAGTGTAATGCCTGCTTCAATGATATATTACCACATTATCTGAAGTCCTGAACATTAGTGTGGAATAATAACATATAAAAAAAAGAAACAAAACTATTTATTTGACAAATACAGAGATGGAGACATTTTGGCAGAGAACAGCACTGGGGACAGGTCCACCACTCCTTTTTTGTTAGCAGAACAATAAAAAATAGCTGTTGCTTCCATTTTCATGGAGCTGGTTTAGCCAGTTGGTCTTAAATTGAAAGGTGTGGCAGACAAATATAGGTAGTGCAGCACACAGGTAGGTCGTCCTCAGATCTCCTTCCTTGGGTCACACACATGGCGCAGCATCCACATCCAGGATTCAAGAGCCTCCATACTTCAGACCTTACAGGAAAAACACATTTTTAGACAAACTGTGACAGCAGTGACTTGTATTATGTATATAAATACATCACAGCGATATTGTGCAAGTAACAACAAATAATACACATGACTTCGGTCCAGTCGAAGATTTACTAACCGACAGATCTAAGCTCTGTACCCCTAAGTCAACTACAGACTCTTTTCCCAGCGTGTCATCATAAATATGGCACTACCATTCAAGCCAAATCCAGCTTCTTCTGTGTTTCTGACAGCTTGTCCTGGAGTCGTTTTTTCCTCCAGTCCAGAAACCTTCTCCTCATCCTGTTAGCCTGCCACCCCGCCAAGAAGCCGGCAGCGAAAGAAACCACAACGGCGACCTGTAGTGTCCTCTCCGAGATGTCTGCCATATTCACCTCTGTCTGACAGACCCACACATTTATGGAAGCACGAAAATCTTAATACAGGAAGTGAACTCTTGCGAGGCTTCTTCTTCTTCTTCTTCTTGTGCTGGGTTTACCGGCAATTAGCGAGCTGTTTAAGCGTGCCACCTACTGGGCTGAAGGGTGTAGCACAAGGTTAGCGGACAAGCTAAAGTTCAGAAACTAGCAACTAACTAATTAACTAAATAAGTAAATTCTTTATTAAGCCCATTCTTCTTAGAAGTGTTGAATACAATTTTAAATATAATAAACTCACTTATCACTTTATTAGGCACACCTGTTGAGCTGCTGATTAATATACATTTCTAATTACCTATTCACAGGATAGCACTGAATAAATGTAGGTATGTATGCATGGTGAAAACAACATGGTAAAGCTCAAACTGAGCACTAGAATGGGAAAGTAAGGGGATTTAAGGGACTTTGAATGTGGTATTGTTGTTGGTCTGACTATTTTAGACACTGTTACTCTGTTTGGAAAGAAGAAATATCCAGTGAGTGGCTGTTCTTTGGGTAAAAATGCCTTGTTGATGACAGAGGTCATGGCCAGACTGCTTCAAGCTGACGAAATTCAAATAACCACTTGTTACAACCAGGGTATGCAGAAGAGCATGTATGAATGCACAACAAGGTAGAGCCTTGCAAAAGCCTTGAAGCAGATGGGCTACAGCAGCAGAGAGTCACATCGAGTGTCAGTCCTGTCAGCTAAGAACAGGAAACCGAAGCTACAGTTCACACAGGCTAACCAACATTGGACAATAGAAGATTGGAAAAGTGTTACCTGGTTGAATGAGTCATCTGCTTCAACATTCGTACGGTAGAGTCAGAAGTTGGTGTAAGCAACATGAAATCATGGATCCATCGTCCTTGTATCAAAGATTCAGGCTCATGGTGAATACTTGGTGTGTGGGACATTTTGTTGGCACACTTTGGGCCCCTTAGTACCAGCTGAGCATCATTTAAACATCAATACACAGTCTACCTGAGTATTTCTGCTGACCATGTCCACCCCTTTATAACCACAGTGTACTTATCTTCCAATCAATCCATCCATCCATCCATCCATCCATCCATCCATCCATCCATCCATCTTCTTCCATTTACCCAATTCAGAATCACAGGGTGGCTGGAGCCTATAATTCATCATGTCTTAAAGGTTATATTATTTAACTGGTTTCTTGAACATGACATTTAGTTTACTGTACTCAGATGGCCTCCACAGTCACCAGATCTCCAGTAGAGCAACTTTTGGAACATGGTGCAGTACGAGATTTGCATCATGGATCTACAGCCAACAAATCTTCAGTGACCGTGTCATGCTGTCATGTCAACATGGACCAAAATCTCTGAGGAAAGTTTTCAGCACCTTACTGAATCTGTGCGATGAACTGTTAAGGCTGTTCTGAAGGTAAAAGCAATGGCAAGGTTTACCTAATAAAGTGGCGTGTGAGTGTAGCAGTGTCTTCCTGTGTCACTGAGGTTTGTGAATTTGTCCCTTTGTGATGCTTTTAGCCTCTGCTATAATTGATTAAATCTGTAAATGACCTGTTTGGTGTTTCAGTTTTCATATCCCATCATCATGTGTTTCTATATCAACAATCAAATCACAGCTTAAATGAACACTTATTAGTAATAGTAGTAATATTAGTAATTACCCCTTGAAAGTGCAAACAAAAAATCTGAAAATCAGAATGCAGTTTTTGCCTGTTATATCCTGTTATCTCCCTATTATCACAGCGAAAGGTTTTACTACATACATTGATAAGCAATCTGATATTGTAGTTGCTTTAATGATGCTGTGGGATCAAACCTGCAGCACCAGTGCATCTAGTTTCAGGGCCCTTTGCACCATATGTGAACATGATTATTTGATTTGCAAAGTGCAGTTCTGTCTACTTTGCAATATGTATTATTGCAAAGTGGAAGTGTTTAGGAATCACAGCATGTCAGCCAGACCACGTGGCAGACCACATAAAGTTACAGAGCTGGGTCACCGAGTGCTGAGGTGTGTACAACTCACCCACGCTCTGCTGATTCAATAACAGCAGTTTCAAACCTACTGTGGCATTACTATCAACACAAAACGGTGCACCAAGAGCCTCATGACATGGGTTTCCATGGCTTAGCTTCTCTGATGTATCTTAGGTGGTTCAATTCATCTAGACATATGGCCACACATTAGTTCATCCTGCAAATGTACTTTTTGCAAACTTTGGTACATTTATATTTAGAATTAGTTTTCCAAAAGGAGAAGAAATTCAATTAAATACATTTGAGTATTATTACTGTCATTGGTAATTTTCTATATATGCTGATATCCCACAAATATTGTAGTCTCAAGTCCTTGGCTATGATACATCCTGTTTTGTCTGTTTTACCATACAGCTCCTGTTTCAGATAAATCAACACAATTTTATATTTCATCCTGTATGTTGACTAATAGCACAAAATCCAGTTAAATCAGAGACGCGATTAAAATAAAGCCAGGTTAATTTATTTTTTCTTAGGAAATAAGTATCAAACAGTAAAGAACATCAAAATGTATTTAACATAGGTCACTAACTGAAAAATTGAAGACATCCAGATTCTCAAATTTGCTAAAATAGCTCATGTGCTAAACGTCTGTGTTTATTTCTTGCACATCTTTAAAATCAAGTTTGATGAAGTGAAAGTTTTTTTTTTTAAATGATACTAATCAGTCTGTGGTGTACAAACAAAGCATTGAAGCATTAAAAAAAACAAGACAAGATTAAAGTAAGTAACAAGTACTGTACATGTTTTTTTTTAAAAAGCATTGTTTAACCAACTTTGACAAATACTGTGTATGACTACCTTTTGTACAATGTCACATAAGAAAACTGTATTTGGTGGCTGCATAGCCCTGATTCTGACACGGCAATGTTTAAAAGAAACCAAAAAAAACCCAACATGTTAATGCTCGAGACATTTTCATACAGCAGTTTCCCTTTTTAACAGTTCAATGGCTGCTCCATTCAAAATGACTGAAGAGGTATCGTATGAGAAGAATGTAACCTGAAGGAAGTCACAGAGGTGAAGTTTGCCAGTACATATATTGTAAAATGTAGTGATTGTAGTGGTAGTATCTGTTTCGGTGAGCACCCAGTTGTTCAAGGTTTATCAAATTTGCGTTGTCTCATGCTACATTGCAGCCCCAGTGGAAAAAAAAAAAGTCCTATTTCCTTCCTGTCATAATGAGCACTGTGTGATCACAGACATCTACGACTGGTGAAAAATCTTGATCGCTTCACTCGAGCTCTGGTGTGGTTTGTGGTCTGAATCTTCACGTTTCTTTCTTTATTTCTATCACTCCTCTCTCGTGACGTTTTACACATTCCAGTATTAAATATGGTCAAGTTTTTGGCATATATACCATTTGCTTGGCCAACTCGTGTGCACTTAAAGTTCAGAGTTGTTTGTGAGCTGTTCCCTCAAAATGGCTCAGTAACAGTGCTGTTTTGTTCTACATTATCTTGAAACAGACTTCCAAATCAGCTTAGTGAAGAGTTACAAGCCGTGTCACCAACTTCAACCTGGATAAATGTGACCGAGTGAGGATAAAATGGACTATCTTAAAAGTCCAGCAGCAAAACTTTGTAATGTTTAAATGTGTTACTGAGATAAAGCACCCTAGAAGTTATGATATAATACAGTATCCAGTGATTATGAGCTGCACAAATTAACGAGGCCGAAGCTCAAAAATGATTATTACATGTCGAACTTCAATATACCGTAGCTGCCATCTGTTTGGCGACAAACTATTTACAATCTAAAGCAGTTCAGGTATAAAGTAAACAGAGACAAAAGTGAAATAACTGTTTGAGCTCTTAAATGTCCTAACATGTACAGTCACAGTGTCCAGTCTGTGGACAAAGTGTGGTGTAAATGTAATAAAAGCCAGCACAGATTTGGATCGGACATTCGTGATGTATTGCTGATGACTTAGAAAGGTTTTGGGAATCGGCACCGACTCGTTGCTCTTAATAATTAACGAGGCGATCGAGGACTCGGCTCACGACCAGCTCTGTTTGAGCCTGTCGATGTGGTAGCAGAGTTTGAGCGCTGGTCCCAGCTTCAATCCCAGGTATTTCATCATCATCTCGCTTTTCAGTAGGAGTAGGGCGTCCCCGTCTATTTCCTGGAATATAGGACGATATAGTTGTAAAGCAATAGGAAAAAATACATAAATAATTGGGTTACTTTAAATATTCCAACCAAGCGCTGTTTGAGAAATGGAGGTAGTAGAGTGACTTATTTAAACGGCTCGGGGACAAATCTTCGTGTGCTTTAAAAAAATCTTTAATAATATTCATGCTGTTTCCATTACTGCTCATTTACATTCAGGACCACAGGGCACTGGGTGACAGATAAATTGAGCTACAGCTGTCATATAAGAGATTTTTAAATAGAAAGCATATCCTGCTTCTTGTAAGAGGTGCCCCAGTGCATGTTGGGAAAGGAGCTCCGTTTCAGTAAATTTAGTATTTAAGTTGCACAGCATTAAGCAGTCCGGACTTACATGCTTCCTGAATGCTTCAGCATGGGGTCCCAGAGCTTGGGGATCAGCATCTTTAATGAACCAAACCACATCCTCTACACCCCAGCTGGAAGGGTCTTTACCAACAGGACGTTTGCACTCTCCACCATCCGACATTGGGCTGTAGGCTAGAAAGCAAAAGAGGACAGGCAGCGTGAATTTTTATTCTTAAAAGAAAAACCCAAACTGATGGTCTCATCATGTCTCCTGAAAAGAACTTAGAACACAATCTACAGACTCTGAAGTGATGTGAAAGAGCCTTTACTGCTCATCTGGTTTGTTGGCCTCTGTAAACAATTAGCTTAAGAGATTAGCTCACAATCGGTAGTTTTGAGTTTTATTAATAGTTGCGTCTTTTATTTTGAAATTTTCCCAGTTAGATTTACAATCATGGCCAAAGGTTTTGAGACCTTTTCCCATTTCCAATCGTTATGTAATTCTCAAAACTTGTATCCACGACTGTACATAGATGATGAAGAAGGGGTGTATTTTAGCTTGTGAGAGAAAACTTAGAGAGCAGAATACTTGGTTTCTCAACCAATCAACCTCTCTATTTCCTTATTTCGTGTTTCGAATAACATAAATGGCGTCGGCCAAAATTCTCAACTCGTGGTGTCAAAACAAGCCAGCAAAACAATGCTTGTGACAATGACATTTTGGAAAATGCTAGAAGTAGCTGGCCTGGCTCTGTTTAAAGGAAACATTACAGACATACCGTCACCTCATAGGCTAACCTAGTAACATGTTGTATCTTGTTTAAGTTTTAGGGAAAACAACAACTAAAAATTGTATATTACAATTTTATAAAGTGTTACCCTCTGAATTAAGGCAGTATTAGCATGTGTACTACTTATGTCTTGTCGCAGGTCTTCCAGAGATTGCTAATCTTGACATATTTAGGTAGAGGTCTTGTGTTAACCTTTTTGCATTGCCCAGAATTCAATTATATTCAAGCTAAAAAAAAAACTCCAGGGTTTCTCAGACTAAAGGTGAAGCACACCTGACTGTGTGACTTTACTTGGGCAGATCTATGACGGAAACTATGTGACATCACCAATCTCAAACCACTTATAGCACAAATGCCATTATTATGCTGTAAACTAGCACAACTAAAGCTGTAGGCAGATGTTAAAGAAACGCTTATGAAAATAAATGCAAACATCTCTTGGATGTTGAGTGAGCTGCGCCTTCTTTGGTCCAAATATATTTCAAAGATGCGGATAACATAATTATAATACATGTATAAAACAACACTGATGGCACAGGTAATGTGCATGGAAGTGCACCTGGCAATAATTTATAGCCTCACCATTTCTGTTTCCTTCCTGGTGACTTCCTGGGCTTGACGCTTGTCTGCACATGCCTGCTGTAGCGGAGCAACTGCTGCCACGGTAACCGTAGGAGTGCTTAGTCTGATACTGTGACGTCATGACACTGAATGCAGAGTCACTGGGATCTATAGCATAGCGCCTCGAGTCCACCGGTGGGTCACATAAAAAATCATCAGCCAGTGGCGTCTCCGCTGGGGAGGGAAGTACAGGAAGTGGCATTGTTAAAGCCAAGCCCAACTGAAAGAAATGTTTGACCATTCCAATTATAATGTGAAATATCCCATCATGGTTATCAGAGGATGTACTCTAACGACCCTGAATGAAACAACTTTCATGGATTCCCATAAAAGTTTGATATGCCTATGTTACACTGAGGCAATGGCAAAAAATTAAGACTAAATTAATAAACTAATGACATTTCTGTTAGCCTTAGTTTTAGACTGTGTTAGGCGCTAGTTGATATTAACAAACAAAAAGATGTTGAACATATTACAAACAAAATCACTTATGTTAGCGTAAAGCTCAAAGTATAGCTTCAAAAAACTGCTAGTGTGGCTGTAGTGTTCAAACTGGGCAATAGATTAAAAAATCAGAAGGACTGTTTGGTGATCATGTGAAATTTGCAATGAGTCAAGAAAAAAAGAACTTAATATTTTACTTTATTTTCAGACCAGTATAAAGCCTTTGGGTTTATATAGTATATTAGACAGCTTCCTTTCACCAGACTAAAATAATAAAGAGAGAACAGTATAATAAATACAAAGCTAATCTTTAGGTAAGCTGCATTAAAGTCCCCGCGGCCCGTAACTGTATGGATCTGAAATGGATGAAAGCTAGTCAGTAATTCCTCAGAGTCTGCTCCCTTTGTGCCAGCTTTGCAGCTTGTCAATAATGTAAATGCTTGCAAGTTAAGTCAGAAGCAGATACAGATTTTCCTAATGACAGATTTATAACGTGGAAATATGCTAGTAAGATGATTTTGCATTGCTACTGCATTATGCTCAGGCAAAGGTTAAATGTACTGTTATTGTGTTCTGAAATATCAATTATGATTAAGATCTGGGTATGCAAATTTGAAGGATTACACACCCCCACATACACACAATAAGACACACGTGCCCTACAGAAAGTATTTGATACTTTTCAAATATAAGCTTTTGGACATATAAGCAGTATTTTTGCTGCATATGTTTGAGTTCATTGCAACTGTTTATCATAACTTATTACTGCGGCACATACTATATATGTGTGTGTGTTAAAAATAAGATTTAGAAGATTAGTCACTCAAAAGGAAATAAATGCTTCCAAAATATTTAGATTCTCATGAAATGCTTCTTTTCCACTGGAGGAAAACAAAATATCAATATCTGTCTGGGTGGCACCACGGGGATCGTGCTGATTTTTGTCTGCATGCATATGCGCATGTGCACTTCTTCTGTGTGTCTACAGTCTGACATCAAACACTTTTCATGATTTGCATGAACAAAGAGCAAACGGCTGGTCCTTGACACATGAGATTCCCCCTTCTAACATTATATACACTTAAGGCAGCCTTTAAATATTTGCTTATTTAAAGTGAGGCAAATCTTTAGGGTGGGAACGTTTCTTTTTTTTTTTTTTAGAAAATCTTATTTTCTAAGCAACTAAGGAAAAGAGGCGGGGAAGATTGGAAGGGAAACAAAATATGTAACTGGGTTATGTGTGAAGGTGTGAGCCCTTTATCTTCAATGTAAACATGCACGATAAATCCACATATAATTGTGATTTAAATTAGATAAATACATTAGGGAAACCAGTCACATCACACTGGGAAAAAAAATAGACAGAAGCATGTTATCTTGCCCCTCAATTAAAGTCTAATTCAGAGTAGTAATTGGTGGGTGGTTGTTGGGGTGGTGGTGGGAGATAACACAAGAAGTAGACAAAACAAAAAAGAAGAAGGGGGAGGGCACAAAGTCACACCATCACATCTACCACTGAATGCATAATGAGAATCACGTTTTGAAAAACCACTATTGGTTAGCTTTCCCTTCATTGTTCTTTTATCGATTTATTTATTATTACTAAAACATTTATTTTGTTTGTAAGCTCCATGAATCTATCTTTTTTTTCCCCCTATTTCTCCACCATTGTTACTATTAATGACCAAGCTTCTTTAAAGAAAAACTGCTAATGATAACTGTGCATGTCTTTGTGTCTTGTTACCTGTCAGGACCTGTGGTGTGGCAGAATGGGGGACGATGGCAGCGTCCTGTGGGATGGAGCCCATCTCTGGCTCTGGTGTGCTGCTGGGAGGGGAATTGGCTAGAGGGGACATCACCAGTCTGGGCTTCAGCTACAGGGGAACAGACACATGCAGTCACTAATTAGAGGTTCTGCGTGTTGAAAACCGACATCGGTGAATCCTTAGATCATGACCTATAATGCAGCACATACTGTAAAGTCTGGTTAATGGGCTAGGCTAAAGCGCATTACTGTAGCATTAAAGCTGAAGACAAAAGCATCTTGTTGTGAGCTTTTCCTTCATTCAGCAGGATGAAACCTCGGACCATTAGAGGACAAGTCAATGAATGAAAAGGCAGGGTGTTTAAAAGCACTAGAGGTAATAATATAGGCAACCACAACAGATAAACTCACCAGACACTTTATTAGATACAGTCTTGTTTAGACCCTTTTTTGCCTTCAGAGCTGCCTTAATTCCTTGTTGAATGGATTTAACAATGCTGGAAATATTCCTCTGAGACTTTGGTCCAGACTGACATGAGAGCATCAGACGGTTGCTGCAGATTTCTCAGCTGTACATCCATGATGTGGATCTCCTGCTCCACCACATTACAGTACAATACAGTGAACTCATTGTCATGTTCAGGAAACCAGTTAGAGATTATCTGAGCTTTGTTGGCATGGTGCCCGGAACAGCCAACAGGTCATAAAGGGATAGGGATGGTCACCAACAATAATCAGGTAGGCTGTGTTTAATCTATGCTGTGTCCACTACACCATTACACCACCAACAGGAAGCTGAAATGTTGTTACAAGATAGGATGGATCCACACTTTCATGTTGTTTACACCAGCTTTTGGTGCAAACATTCACGTTGCTGTAACCATGTCTACATGCCTAAATGCACAGAGCTGGTGCTTTGCAATTGGTCAACTGAATATTTCCTTAACAACAAAAATGGAGACTACTGGTGCAACGATTTATTGAAAAGTGTGCAAATGGAAATGAAAATAATATATAGAGCGAAAAGTAGAGTTTCTTCTATTCTGATACGCTTGAAATCCCTTCTTTATTCTTTAACACAGCCTGAACTCTCTTAGGCAAGCTTTTTTTTTTTTTTCATTTCTTTCAGGAATAGTCTTCCAGGCTTCCTCAAAAACATTCAAAGCTCTTCTTTGGATGTTGGCTGCCTTTTGATCCATTCCCAGTCAAGATGATCCCACACTGTTTCAAAAATGTTGAGGTCCAGGCTCTGGGGAGGCCAATCCATGACTGATGGTGTTTCATTGTTAGTTTATCTATCCTGCTACGTTTTTACTACATTTGCAGAACGTTTGGGATCATTGTCGTTCTGAAAACCAAGACATTTGGATCAATCTCTACATAAGTCCTGTTACCACTGACTGTCAGTCAGCATACCTCAGCCTTTTCTACCTGTTTCCCTTCCTTAAGGATAACTTCTTGACAGCCATCCTTCCACGACAGATGGTGCAGCTGAAGTGCCAGATGCATCTCTCAGGTCGTGTCATTGGCTGGATTCTTTCGTATTTCTTAAAGACATGACTTTCAGATGCTGTTCATCAGCTGTACATAGTTTTTTAGGCCTACCACTTCTTCTTATGTCATCTACTTGTCCAGTTATCTCAGTTTTTTTTTAAGGACTAACTGCACACCATGATGACATATGCCAAGTTTTCAGCTAGACTAGCAAGGAATGAAAGGTGTCTCAAGACTACACGGCATTGTAGGTGATGAAAATAGTGGATCATCAAACATACAGGGATTCGAGCAAAAAAAAGAATGAAAACTAGATTCAGTGGAAGAAAATGCCTTGGTCATGCAAAGGAATGGAAACACAACATGACAACATGAAAACTGTGTGAAAATTCAACTGTGTTTGTTCACAGGAAGACTCGACGGCGTGCACAAAACAAAAGAGAAAAAATGCATTAAAGCATTTTTCAGTTGTTAATCTCATATGTGAGGGAAGTGGTTTGTATGTGTAACCACCAAGGATTCAGGGAAATGCATATAGCTGAGCAGCCTCAAAACACCGATGACCTGTACTTAGTGCTGTACATGATATGCTGTACCAACAAAGACTGCGGTGCTGCTGTGTAGACACCGTTTCCCTTTTCTGTCAAAGAAATGCCCATTTACATGATGAAACAAATAAATTAAAACACTTGCGACTGACCTTAAAGCCAGGCTTCCTGCCTCTTTTCTTCGGGACCTTAAGGGGCAACAGAGTTTCAACATAGTGGCTCTGGAACTCCAGCTTTCGGATAGGAGGGCGTCCTCTCTTCCTGCCAGGCACCTTACCTTGGGGCCCCGGTATGAACTGGGGGTCGAGAGCGGAAACCTGCATCTCCGAGCTGGCGGACAAGGAACTCATCAGACCTGATAGACAGTGGGAGAGATTAACAAACTCAAACTGGCAGCTTTTAAAAAAGCATGCAACACCGCTCAGCTGCAAATCACAGTGGAAACTCAGAGGTTCACTCACACACACTCACCGCCCCCCTCCTCCGAAACACACCGAAAATATAGGAAGTAGTAGAAACAAAGCCACATAAAGCTTTGTACTTCACTCCACCCCTCCCCCCCCCCAACCCTCCAGCTGCAAAGATTGCAATAAATATCATTACTGCACTAAGAG
>VURO01035079.1:59502-112623 GCA_015108175.1 Pelvicachromis taeniatus | reverse complement strand
GAGTATTGTGTTCAAAAATGTTCAATTTGACTGAAAACAATATTAACTCTAAATTCCAACATATGTTTCTCCACATGTAGGTATTTGTGCTGCTTTTAATGTTATAAATCATGGCCTAATTACACTGTCTGCATATGGATTGAAATCATCAGCCACAACATGAATGAAGGGTTAGTATTCCATGAGACAGCACATGTATTTTGTTTAATGATTTACTATCAAACATTAAAATTATGACAATGTAAAGTTGATCAGGGCAGCTATTTAGGACATCTGTTATAACTTATGCATTTCCATGTATGCAGATGACAGTACCATTTTTGTACCTGCTGATAATTAGAAAGAATTTCAGAAAATGTTTTATTGGGTTGTTGTTGGTTTCTTGGTGGGTTTCTGAAAATACATTAAAGTTGATTGTCTCTAAGTCCAAGAGCCTGGTCCAAACTGTTATTTAGAGCACAGTGTATACATGTGTAATGTTGAGACTGACTTTACAGATACTGGGTGAACAATCTTCAATATGTATGTAAATGATGTAAATGTATGTCATCTATGCACATATTTTCTTCCACGTATTTAATTTGGACATTTTGTTTTACGCTTGATTTTAGTAAACATTAAACTGAACATACAGTTTTCAAAGTATATATAGTATCCACAGATTCTTCAAAGTAAGGATAATCTTTGGAAATGTACACTTTTGTGTTTTTTCTCCAGAAAGCTTGCACACTCAGCAAGGGTGTCCTGCATCCTGCAGGCAGATATAATGCCTTTTCTCTGGCCCAAGGGTCCATATTTCCACTCAAGATGCTGATTCAGCCCACGACACACAGGTTTACTTTGAGAAATAGACAGTAAAGGAAAAAGGAAAGTTTACCTAGAGAAGTAAAATCAGTAGTATCAGCGGGCTAGTTGCTAGTAGCGGCGGTGCATGGCCCGCCTTGCGGGGGCAACGGAGCGACTGCTCCACCAGCCTCGGAAGAGCCCCGCAAAGTGGGCCGCGCACCGCCACCCGACCGATCCAGCCCTTAGAGCCAATCCTCTTTATTGCGCTAATTCGTACAGCACTACTTTGGCTGGCGGACGGACATGTGACCAACATATCACTCTTTTCCGTGTCTGATCACATGCAAACCAAAACAAATCCTCTTACGATGTCACAAAAATCATGAAAAAGCCTTAGACAAGCCGCACTGGACAATAAGCCGCAAGGTTCAAAGCTTGTGCAAAAAGTAGCGGCTTATAGTCCGAAAATTACGGTTATTCCTTCCTAACTGATGCAAGTTGTCCATGCTCTGAGATATCAAGGCACTTGAAAAATTGTGATCCTCCCAGGAACATGCCTGGGATGTGCGAGCAGGATTTTATTTGGTGCCTTTTGCATCCATATCATAGCTTTGTGGATTTTTGCCAAAAACATTCTTCTTCAACTTATCATCTGTCCACAGAAAATTTGAGGAAATTCTGTCTGTCTTTTACAAACTTGAGATATGCCAAAATACTTCTTGGTTCAAGGTACCAGTGATTGCCTTCACTATCCCCTTCTCTTAATTTAGAATTTCATTCTTACAGTTTTTCATGTTGTGGTTAAATGAGCAAATGACTTATCAAGGTGTAAAGAATTCTGCAGGTGTTTTGATGTTTTTTGTTGTTTTTTTTTAATAAGAACTGCACAATGTGTTCTTGTGTTGATGTTGTCCTTGTAGCCATGTTGACCGCAGGCTTTTACAGCTTTTCTGACTTTTTCCATCTCCTTAATACTTTCTCTAAAGAACTGTAAAAGTTTTCCTAATCAAAATCCATCTTAGGAACAGAATTTATTTGTAACTACTTGGTGTCACTGTGTATTTAATAAAGACATAACCAGGTAATCACCAATCGCTTGTCAATCATGGCAACTTTTAAGCTTGTTATTCCATTAATGAATTCATTTAATAGATTCATATTAAATGTGCCTCACAACAGTTTCGTGTTGGCATGTTCATGTATATCCAATGAGAAGAAAATAAGAGAAAACATAAAGTGTGCTTTTTTGTTAGTTTGGTGCGGTGTAGCTTAACACCTCTTCTCAACTTTTAGTTTCGCTGCACATTTACCAGTAGAAGATAGATGAGCCAATTTAATCATAATAGACAGGCATGTTACTCCTAGTACCCTTTCCCACTTTAGGTAATATGAAAATTAAAATCATTTAAAATGGACACTTGAAACTAGTAAAGTTAACTCACTACAAGTCACAAAACAGAACCAAAGAAAGACTCAAATTAAGTTGATTTGATTATTATTAATACTGATTATTATTATTATTGTTTGCAATTAATATGCACAGAGAGCTATATAAAATTCTTGTGCAAAAATGAACAATAGCCTCTGAATAATTGAAAGTAGCATAGTTCCTGTTATAAACAGTCAAAAACATATATTCTTTGAAAGACTATAAGACTATGAAAATTAAAGCACCAAAGTAAAAAGCAAATGCAACAACGTAGAAAGCCTGTAATCACTGAAAAAAATACATGTGTAAATACAAATTAGTTCAACTGCATGAACATAAATATGATTTGTGAGCCCCAGAACTCAATACTAGACCCACAGACTGTGTCTGTCTGTCCTCCTGCATCATATCTCTATATGGGAAAAATAAAATGCCAGACAAACTGGAAAGTGCTTCAGACGTTGCAGAGGAGTTACTAATGTTTCTGTAACCGCTCAGACAGTCTGAGGACATTGCATAATGTCAACCTATACACTGCAGACACAAACAAAAACCTTGCAGTTTTGGTCTTTGCTACAGAATATGAAGTGACATCTGATAAACATTAGGAGAACATTCTTTGGTCAGATGCAGATGAAACCAAGATAAATTTGTTCAGTTCAAATGGGAACCAGCATTTTTGAGGTGAAAAAACAGCCACAGTGGGTGCTCAGGGAGTGCACTATCCCACAACACAAACACAGAGGTGGTAGTGTGACTTTATGTGGCTTCACAAATGCACCCAGAATGTCTCTGGATACACCAAAATACTAGTTTATAAAATTGTTTCCTTCCAATGGAAGCATATGTCGTGAATCTCACGAGAACGTAAAGAATGGAGAAAATTTTTCTTTTAACTAAAAGCTGTCACCCTGACGTGAATGTTGCCCAACTTGTAGAACAACTGGAAGAATGGCAGAATCTCTGTAACATCGGCAGCTTCCATAGCAAGGAACCTGATGTATTGAGAGCAATGCGCAATAACCTTTACATGGCTTCACTCTGCTATACATCTATCCCTGGGTTCACATTTGTTCTCTGTGTAAATGATTTCTCTAAGTTATGGTAAATGGGCTGGTTCTTATATAGTGCTTTTCTGGTCTGAGCACTCAAAGCTCTTTATACGCATTGCCTCAATCACCCATTCACACATATTCATACTACAATGGATCAAATGCATCCAACTTGGGGTTAGTATCTTGCCCAAGGATAGTGGCAATCAGACTGGGAGCAGCCAGGGATCAAACCACCAACCTTCCAATTAATGGATGACCTGCTCTACCTCCTGAAGTTTAACGCCAAGACACACTGAGTCTCCATTAAGAGGCTTCATTAAGAGGAACTCTCAGATAAATGTGTCTTCAATTAGACATATTTCTGAACAGGTATATTTTACATATTGGATACTAAGCTATACAATGACAAATCTATCCTCTGTCTGTCTATCGTTTTCTTTAATGTGGAAGGCTAGAGGCTATCCCAGGTGTAACTTTGAAAGACTGTTTTACAATTATGCATAAGACTCACTACTTTTTCACCAATACCTAGTCTTCCTAGTCTAAATACAGGTGCAGCCAGTTCATTTCAAGGTGAGGTGCAAACAATAAAATATTGGTACAATTAGCAGTAAATTCTGTGTTGCAAACATTAGTAAATTATTTGTGCGCTTGGTTTAAACATTGCCCTCCATATATTTTGATTTAAAAAAAAATCTGAAAGTCAACCAGTCAGAGTTTCTTACATGAATTCTTTTCACAGCACTCTCTTTGTAAAATCAACAGTACTTTTCTCTTTCTGTTCTATTTTTTCTACACCAAAACAATTTTTTGCCTTTTGCTATATTAAGAATGTAACACTTAGAGTAACTTCAAAGACTTTAATACTGAAGAATCATGACCTCTCTCTATTGTAAGGCTCATCCACGGCTTTTTTTCCTCTAACTGGCTCTATATCTGATTAGCGGGAAACACAGAGCCATACTGCATGGTAGTCACATCAGCTGGAGTCTAGGAGAGCAAAAACCTTAAGTGTTCACACCTGAGTGGTGCTCTGCATGAACTGCTCTACCTCCTCTATACACTGCCCCACTGCCACTTGTGTTACCTGAGGAGGATCAGGAAGGCCACATCTGGATATGTTCTGGGGGCTGTAATTTTAGAAGCTCTTAAACAACCTTAATCCCCTCACAGTGTGCTATTTATTTTGGTCATGTTCTTTCGTCAATAGCCAGATTTTCTAAGAAGCAGGCAGCATTTCAAAGAGAATGACATACTGAGGCCCAATATACCCAACAGATTGGAAACAATAAAAGCAGTCATTTTTTCCAGCTAAAGATTACTAATCTATAGGTACATTTTGTCTGCTTCATCCAACATTGCAAACAGATTTTTCTTTTCCACAAAAGTCAGCTGAGTTCAGTACATTACAGCATCCTTGTTTTTCCAGTGATCACCAAGAAAATCAATTAAAAAGAAAAAACTTCAATATTACAGAGAAATGCAATTAAATCCCACTCCACAAACTTTTCCTAGCTTAAATACACATTAACCCAAAACCAAAAGTTATTTCGCAGAAGCAAAGCACAAGTCATCAGAAAGATCCATAAAAATGATTTAATTGCAATTCTTCCCGCACACTGCCATGATGACTAAATTTACCACTTAATCATGCTTTAATTGGGGGATTTTCAGCTTCATTACATAACGGGGGGATATAACTTGAAAGGATCAGGAAGTAAAAAGTCTCATCTAGTCTGTGTGTTACCAGGTTTTTTTGAATAAATTCAAAAATGCACTAAAGCATTGGGCCACACATCTTAATCTTTGAATTCAGGTGTTTTAAGTCTTGTTGCCACAGGTATATTAAATCAAGCACCTAGCCATGCAGTCTGCCTTCACAAACATTTGTGGATGAATGGGTCGTTCTAAAGCGCTCACTGAGTTTGAGTGCGATACTGTAACAGGATTTAACGGCTACAACAAGTCAGTTTGTGAAATTTCGTCCCTTCTAGATATTCCGAGATCAGCTGTAAGTGATGTTACTGCAAATTAGAAGAGTTTGGGAACCACAGTAACTCAGCCCCAAAGTGGTAGACCACATAAAGTTTCAGAGTGAGGTCACCGAGTGCTGAGGCACATAGTGCGTAAAAGTTGCCAACACTCTGCTGACTCAATAGCTGCAGAGCTCCAAACCTCCTCTGGCATTAACATCAGCACAAAAACTTTGCACATTCATCACTGCATGGGTTTCCATGGCTGAGCAGCTCCCGTAGGTGTAATGTGTAGGCAGCCCCGTACTTTAGTCCATACGCTGTATATTATTAGAAACATTGCAGCAAGGATATAGTGATGTATTACTTACTCCATATTAAGTCATCATTTAATTGTGCCATTGTTTTAAAAATTCAACTAAGATTTTCATTAAACTCCTCGTTTAAATAAATACACAGCTTTCCCTTTTGGCCTTAAAAAGGGTGAAGTAGAGCAGGGGTTAGTTTACAGCAACAACCACGTGGTGAAACGAGACAAAAAGGCGAGACGAAACAGCCAGACGGCATATTTGTGAAGAAACCAGTTAGAAGACAAACAGGAAGAGAGAGAAAAGGAAGAGAAAACAGAACATAAAGGAGACGGAGAAAAAGATGAGCTCATCAAACGAGTGAGGTGAAGAGTGAAAAAGGCATGTAAAATGGTCATATTTTACAACTGATAGTAGGCGTGTGGTGTGGCAGCCACATGAGGACTTTATTAGTGCTATTCCTTTTAAGAGGGGTTGTCCTAAAAAAAAGAGCAGGTTCAGACCATTCATCTCAGCCCACTGTCTTTACAAAGCATGATACCTTTATTTTACTCAATCCATATATCTGCATGTAAAAAAAAAAAAATCAGTCCATAAATTACTGCATAAATAACACGTAAAGAACAAGCGATCAGCGGGAGTGTGTCTGTGTTCATATAGTCAAATGAAACCTATAAAGCCGGAATGGGATTTTAGCATTTCTTGTGTCAATTACTCGAGCTTTAACATCCAAACAACAAGCAGTTCAAATTTTATAACATTCATGGCTAACAGCTTTATTCGAACAAGACCAAATCTTACTCTTTGTAAATGACTGCACACACTTCTATGCTAGGCTGTGATATGAAAATCACAAAGTCTGACAGCAGCACAATTTGGATTCAATTAGTTTTGTTCATCTTAATGAGATGAAATGGCAGTCATTGCAATCGCTTTGTTTAATGCAAAGAGAAGCAAAATTTAAAAAAAAGACATGACATGTTGCATCACTGCACTAATTCACAAAACGTTACCTCAGCAGACACAAGGAGCAGGGAAAGTAGGAAAAGTAGATGAAAGGTTATGGAGGATTACAACTTGCACAATACCGACAAATAATAATTCACATGAAAAGTGTTTCCCTTCAAATATCTGCTCTCCGAGTGTCATTCTGACATGGAGGAAAATAAGACTACACTTTGCTTATGATGATGATGATGATGATGATTATGCCACAGATGTTTTGTGTTTAGTTTCTGAATACATACATTAAGTCAACAACATTATAAAAAAATATATACAGGAAATCTTTTAGGGAAGTTTTGGGTAGAACATCAAAGGCTTTTGTCCAAAAACAACAGGGTTATATTTAAAGAGAAATATGTCCCACATATGCAACCAGCCAAGCAGAGGTTTGAACAGACACTAATGCGTTGGTTGGCCTTTGGTTTGTTTAGGGATTACTCTAAACTGTTTAGTGAAATGATGTGTGATCACTGCCTAAAACTGTCTTTTCAGACCTAAGCCTCTTGCTGATTACCGCAGGAAAAACAGGTGCTCTGTCACATTCTTTCACCTACACCTAAACTTTGGTCTGTGACGGTGTTTTCAGTTCTTACATTTTCAAGGGAAAAAAAATATGTCCAGATATCCTTACAGCTCTAAACTGATATGACCTCAGACAAACACTTCATATATTCTATAAAACTACTTAACTACTGTACATCTGTAAGAAATAGTCCTGTCTAATAGACTACACAGTGTACTGAGCAGACACCTTTAGTATTTGACAGTTTCACAGCAACAAAGTCATTCCAGATATATGAAGTCATTTGTAACTGTAATATCCTGCTAAAATTAGATAATTAGAGAAGACAAGTGCACTTTATAACTTTAACAGTAACGAGGCTGACTCCAGCCTCGTTACTGATTACAAAATTAGGTTTGTAATCAGTTTGTGTCACTCCACCACTGGCTGTGGTGGAGTGACCTTCAAGTACGGCTGTTATTATTTTCCACAGAGGTCAGCAGCTAAGAATGTGAAGCATGCAGAGCCTGAAAGATCCCTTTCTCTTCCCAACCCCCAACACTGTTTTCTAATTTATTTTTTTTACTACTATACCTATACAGTACCTTCATTTCTGTTTGAAATCAAGCACAGTTTGAAGCATACCTTGAGGTAACTCCACCATCCTATATGTCCACTCCATTTTCTTCCTGTCCTACACTTTCAGCTGCCTCAGGTTTGTAGCACACCCTATTGTGAGCACTAAATAGGATGTCATGGTGACGCTGGTCAGTATTTTGAAGAACAGTAGCAAATCATTGGAGAGACCTGAGAAAAAAATAGGAGAGCTATTTTAATCTGTTTCCCTGCAGGATATCCTTGGACAGCATGTCAAACAGAATCACACACAACAGACATTAACTTGAGTCGAGCCATTCTGAGTGCATTCAAGCTCATGGCATTCACAATCTTTAATTATGCATCTCAGCACTGCATGTACACAGAACCTAGAATTCATAGCTTTTAATCATCCTTAACATGACTACTTCTTATCGTTGTTGCTCTTTGAAGCACTCCAATGTTGAGGTTACTGGTAAGTGTACAAATATATGTAGAAAATCTCAATCAATCCCCACAACATTTTAATGAGGATTAACTGAGTGGATTCTTCGCACACTGATACCCCCAGAAGCTGATTTCAACACCACCGAGTTCTGGTTCTTCCCTCATAAACACAGAGACATTGTGGCGACAGGACCACGAGAATATTTCAACATTATATGGACGTCACCTTGCTCATTAGCTTAGCTACAAACATTCAGTAATCTCTTTGGTCTCTCTGAACAATCCAAAAGGCTCACCAGTTTTTAATGCTATTATGTTGTTAATGTTTTATTAATGTGCTTAGATGTCATTTGTTTTATGTTTTATTTATTTCCCATACCAAAGAAGCATCAACTTACATAACATTTAAATTTAGGGTTAAAATTAATACGTGGGGGTATGCTTGAGGAAAGATGTGCATGTAAGTAAGAAAGTAAGGTAAGTAAGAAATGGGTTTGGTTGTTTAGCATCATAATAAATGAACATGAAAATGAACAATGTACAGAATTTTTGGAGAAAAGGAAAATTGAGTAGCGTTGGATAGTGCTCTGTTATGATGCTGAGTCAGACTAGGCTCATACAGCAAAACTTCCATGACTTTTAAGCAAATGTTCATGACCATATATTCTCTGAAAAGCACGGTCGTGTAAAATATCTGCATTGAAAATGAAAATGATTAACATCTATTACAGTGTACCTTAATATGGCTCAGCTCTTTCCCACATAGACATGAAATTTGATGGCATCCCCAGTACCGATAATATGGAGTTTCGGCACCTGTCATTATGTCATTATGACCATTAAAATAGTTTCTGGGTTTTTTTAAGTGTAGTTAGGCAAAGACTACCCTCGCTATAACTTCTAATTTAAACCCAGTCATTTTGTTCAATAAGCAGCCCTCAAATGTGACAGAAATCACTGGGTTCAGAAAAAAACTTCAAGGATGACTTCAAGTAGGTTCTCAAAGGATAACAAATAATGTGTTTTTATATAAACATTTAAGGTCAACACACCAGGAAAATGTCTACAGAAAGAAAATGATAATTCATTGTGTAGTCATAATTAACAAACAGCTACTGTAGGAGCGTTGGAAAAAATATCCCACCTTGTGATAGAACAATCTTCAGAGAACTGGTATATAGCAAGTAAGAACTAAATTAGTGTAGCTGTTAGCCACATTAAGCATCCACAGTTCCTTTGCAAATTGGGGCAGGTTTCTGGTCACATCACTCACAATGGTTTGCTTCATGGTGGGCAAGAGGAAACGGTGCCGCTGCTAGCAGGTGTCACACCAGGAAGGGGAAAAAAAGACGGTTCTGGAGAAGAGACTTAATATGCTTGAGGCACCCAAAGCTTATCGACAGTCACATGGCTAGTTACCTATCTCATGCTAAGAGCGCCAAATAAATCGACATAGTCTCCCCTTCATGTCCTGGGTACCTGTCTTTTAAGTCATGCCCTATAACTTTACAATAGAAACCTAATTTAGCATTTTCCAGGTACTGCACAGATTTGCAGTCTTGCTTTTCTAAAGCTTTCCCAGTATATTTATTTTCTAATACATTTCTAGGTCTAGAAATTGCCATTTTCCAATTCCATGACCACAATGTTTTCTATGACCATATGAGCCCTGCGTAGGGATGAAACAATATCAGTGAGGCAATATCAATTTCCTTCATTACCTTCCTCCTGCAATAAGTTATCAATATACTATCAACAAACAGCATTAATATTTTAAACAGTCTGGTGATCTAAACCATTGATCCACCAGTTTGACTCCTCGTGATGGAGCTTATCAAATGAATGAACTCATCCTATCAAAACAAAATGCACAGACACAGCAAACTGTAAAGAACGAATCCTTAATTCCTAACGTTTCCCTCTTTTGGTACACAGATATCCAAATCCATTATAGGTCATTGTTAAGGTAAGTATCGGGTATTACATAATTGCTCTATTGTGATGCCACTGAGGGCAACATATTAAATAACTGTGCATAAAAGAAAAGTCATACCCAAAACAAAAACCATGATGCTGAACCATGAGTTAACTTTCATTTGGTGCCACCTTTTTTGTTTATTGCCACCAGGTCAATTCTGCCCTTGTCTGCTGATGTCCACTTAAGCTACCAATAATGTTTTATACTACAGTCCTTAAACAAGCAGCAACATCATTGTAAAAGTTAGCAGAGCCCTTCTCTCTGATCCACTCGTGCTGTGATCTCATGTCATTTGTGCTCATGGTCATGCAAGGGCCATTCTTACAATGCAGACTGGCCCTATATTGAAATCTCCAAATGCAGATAATTTAGCACCAACACTTTTTTTTGTTTTAAACATGTGAGCATAATTTCAGTAAGGGTTAATGGATTATTGGTTTTCTACTGAACTGCTTTAATTTAAACCAGCAGGGGTAAATGCTGTCTGCTCTGGAGTGAAGCCATCACATTGTCCTGTTGTTTACTGTGTGTGCAGTTCTTTCTTCTTTTTTTTTTTTTATAGTTTTTTACTTCTGGACATGTGAGATGTCGCAACAAACGAAAAGCAAAAGAAGACATATCCTGAAAGAAGCAGAGCAGCTAAGATTAACCACAAACTAGACAACACAAAATTCAACACACACCCACAAAACGTGTTGGCACACACATATACACAAAGAGCACAAACAGAAGCTCAAGTCAAAGAAAAGTGTATCACTGCCACAGTCCTGTACAGTTTACTGAGGTTTGTAACAGAAGTTGGAACAAAACTGAACAAAAAACAAGGTGAAAACTTTCATAGTGATCCTGGCTCAAGCCAAACAACCTGAAGTAACTTTAGCTGTTTGTGAAACTTACCCTTTTCCCCACAAGTCTGCTTGTTGTCAGTCTTTCATTCCAGCTAGGCAAGTTTGTTCCTCAGATTTCTTTCGTCTCAAGATGGAGGCAGAAACTCTCCAAACACCGTTCCTTTGCTCTGAGTTTTTGTTATTACCAGGTCCGGCTCTGCTTCTCTCCTACTGACTGCTGCATGAGCTGCTAACATGACAACACTGATAAACAAGCAGCTGGAATGACAGACACCAGTGCTCAAACACACAGGTGCACGCAGACTCCCAGTGAACACAAACAGAGAAGGCATAGACAGCTCAGAGGAGCACAGTATAAAACAGCTCCTTTGCCAGCAGTTCACCCCTTGTGTGGAACTCCAACCTTACTCCACCTACCTCCTCCTCCTCCTCCCCCTCCATGCACCTCCCCTCCCTCTCTCCTAAACAGCTCCAAGACACAAAGAGAAAGGGGCTCAGAAGTTTCTTTTTCTTCAACTTTTTCCTGTTAACGGTTCATCGCACAATACAGAACAGTCATCTTTTCCTGGTTTAAAAAAAAACAGAGCTGCTTCTGTCCGACAAAGTAGAGCAAAAGAGTGTGAAATGTTTGGTTTTATCCACACTTAAAAAGTACGATCCTTTTTATCGACATAAAAACCAGAAACAGTCAAACTGAATGTTCACGACCATTTAAAATCTTTTTTTTTTTTTTTTTTAAAGCTAAAACCTTTTGCTTGCCTCTATCTTTTCAGTGGTGCACTGAATAAAAGATACATGCTTTATATGCACAGAAATCTTTTACCTGCTTTACTTTAAATAGCCTAGATTTCATGATCCTTTTACACAATTTCATGTGACTCATCACAGAGATACATGAATGAAAAATGCCTGGGCAAAGCAAAGACAAATGAGCACGGCCATATGTCATATATTCCACATACAGCATTAATCCTGGCAAACAGCTAGAAATGTCTTATATTAACCTTTCCTATGAATTTTCAATATGACTGATTATAGTTAGCGACGGCTAGCGTTGTGAGCCCAATAGAGCAGATGAGGATGCCCGCCATGATGGTGGTGAAACCTGTTTTATAAAAACAGTCAAGGTGAAGGCTCCTGGAAATGTCAATCAGTGGTTTCCTCGGGAGGGGTCCTGCTCTCAGATAGCTTCTGCTGGCTCTCGCTCATCTAATTACTGAAAATGTTTGTTCATATCAAAAAGGTTCTTTATTTGGCACCACTATGTTTGATGATGTTTGCGCTTAAGTCCATCCACATATCCAACGTCGATAAAAAAACTGTACCCTACACTGAGACACACTAACACTATACATGACATCCCTCAATTTGTAAGAAATAAGATGTCAGGCCTCGCTGACGTTTTATTTCCGTTTTTCTGTTTGTGTACTCTGCAGGCACTTCAGTCCATCGTGATAATGTGTTATGGCCTCACTTAACTCGTGACAGTTGTGTCCAACCTTATCGCTGGTCAGAATGACTAGCTCTGCAGGAACTGGTTGCCTAATCCTAAGCTTGTGCTTCTGTGTAAAATTGACATTTTCCTGCTTTGCTTGAGTGACAAGCAAATTACTTCACTTCATTTGATGTCATGCTGTCCTTTATTTATCCATTCATAGGCAAAATGTTTGGTTTTGTCGTAAACTAGCCTAAGCACTTACAGAGCAAGTGTTTTGACCCTTTTCTAAACTGGCTTAAAGGACAGCTATAATTCAGGACCCCAGTATTCTGGTTCATGTTATTGCCAACACGAAGGCCCAAGGACTTATGACAGCCACTTTAGATTCCTCTTACATGCAAACTGCCAGTGCTGTTCTGCAATGTGTCTGAAGACCCTCGATGAGTAGAACAAGGAGGCAGGAGCCATTGTCAGAAGGTGCCAAGAGACACCTCTCACAACGACACTGAATTCAAAATTGTTTAGACGGAGGACACAAATAAAAAAGAATAGCCACGTAATTGTGGCACATGTAACTCAGAGTAAAATTTACATATCCCAGATCTTTTTATATTATTTACAGATCAGCTATTGGACTGTGAAAGTCTTCGTAGCGCTTATCTCTAATGGAAGAAATCACAAACCTCAGTTTTAATTTCGTTTTAGCATCTGTCAGGTAACCGTTTGGGTTTTAAAGCTGGCAGCTCCACAGTTTTTATTCACTGCTCCAAACACCCCCCCAATTTTTTTTTGTCAAAAAGCTCTGGAAAACACTTTAAGTGCTCTGCTCAAACGGCACACAGTCAAAGCAGGAAAACAGCTTGTGAACACAGTGAAGCATTTAGCAACTGAAGTGCCAAATATTTCACACAAGAGTGAGTTGAGATTAATTTGACACAACTGCAAAAGAAAGTCAGACAGATGTGCAAACAGGTAACTGTTTCCCATTATAATCACCCTAACAACTATATTAATATTCCAGTTTCTGCACGGCAATACAATATCCAAAGTTTTCCAAACTTTAATGTGCCATCACAGGAAATAAGGGCAGACTTAAAAATCAGATGTATAAAAACAGCTCGTATACTTAAGGGATTATCTAAGAAGTAATAAGACAATACGTTTTCAAAAATCATACTGATGTTGCAAGACTCAGGTGATAGAAAATACATGCATAAAGGAAGGACAGAAATCCTATTTTTAAATTCCAATTCATTGTTCAACATTGAAAATTGCAGTCTCCCAAACCATAACCTCAATTAGTTAGTTATTCAATCTTAAGTGTAGCACAGCGGCCGTATAACTCGACGAAGGAGAATGCATACTGGGCCAAGGCCGGTGCCTAATCACGCACCTTTGAAAAAAATATCTGCTCAGTTTCTGCATGGTTTCTTTCTTTGCCTGTGCTTGATCTCTGCACCACCAGAGAGGACAGAACTGTGTTTACAGACTTTTGTTAAAGCATTTCTTTATGCTGAATTGAACATTAATTTGTCTAAATTAATAAACTAATAGACTGAGATTATTTACATGTTATGAACACCTGCAGAATACTTAAAGGGATGTTGGACTACCCTCAGGGACTTAACAAAGAGTGCATATATGAAATGTAAACCATCATAACCAAACCAGTAAGCCCTACAAATACCTACTGTGCTGTTTTTATGTAGATGTTTATGTTTATGTGATGTATTGATCAGCTATCATTAAGCATTAGTCATTCACATTAGTTTGCAATGTATTATTAACAATAATAAAAAAGTGATTATTAAGTAATCACTGCTACTGCAATTCCCAATTAAAAAAAAAAATATATAATCATCATAAAGCTACATTTGACTATTTTAGGTAAAGTCCTACTTTTCCTTCCGAAATGTTAGTGCAGGGCACCCACAGCTGAATTAGTTTAAATGCCACTCAGGCCCAACACACAGCTCTCTGAGGCAAAACAAATCAAACACCAGCATCAATGTTAATCTACATGTTACCGGGGGCAGAATTTAGAAATTGCTGGCTCATGTTTGTGAGCCTGTGCGGGACTCTGAGATTGGTTTAACAGCGCCATCTAGCGTGAGTGCTGAATGCCAAGAGTTTGTGTGTGAGAAACGTGTGCAACAGAGACGATTTTAGAAGCACTCAATGTACTCCTAATATAACATATATTTAAAATTCTTTTAAAATAAAATTCATACAGTTTAGAATAAGTTGCATATCCTTAGATAACCACTACAGTGGTCAATAAAAGCCAATAATAACAGCAACAAAAACAAAAAAAGGGTTGAGGCTGCATATTTACAGCAACAATTAAAATTAAAGGCACTTTATACTGAAAGTATGTAAAACACTGTTTGGCGAATTGAGCTATGTTGCTTCAATCTGACATACCTCCTCACACACACACACACACACACACACACATACATATACATATATATATATATATATATATATATATATATATATATATATTATAATATGCTAAATAACTCATGTAAAGCGCGCTTTGTACTGCTCAGCTTCACACAATTACAACACTCTTGAATATATTTTACATAGACATGCACACAGCCTGTAAATAGCTCATATTCATTAAAAGAGTGCAATATTAAGACCCAGTCTTACCTGTATGAGCACCTATATGCGGGTTGTGTAGACGTAAACATGTGTCTTTGTATACACAAACTTTTTACTTTTTAACACATGTCCGTAAATTGTGTTCAATTACTGTATTTGTATTTATGTCAGTATGTTTATGTTATTTAATTTCTTTAGCACCACCTGTAGTCATTGAATCTTCAATCATCTTTACACACTACAAGATATACTGTTAATGTAATATTTGCTATACACTATATCGGCTTTGACAACTCTGACAACTAGAGTATGCAATAAGCAGTAGGAAATCAGACATACCTTTATGTCCTCCTCAGCTTCTCATATCAGGTGGAAAAACCCGTGTTAGCTAGAAAGTTTGATTTGTGGGGCTACCATGCTAATACAGTAGTTATCCATGTCCCAGATGCTTCTCACCTGTGCGCGTAACGAGGTTGATATATTAATAGTCCCACGGATTAAAAAAAAAAAATGTAGTTTATAAAGTTTCGTCACTATTAAAAGTGGTTTAAACTAAGCACCTCAAATAATTAAAGAGGACATTCAGGTGAACAGGCTAGCGCAATTACTTTTAGCTAGCTTAGTATCATTTTTGACTTTCTATAATTCTTCTGTGTTTTAAATTAATATTTTAGATTCATAAAATGTTCATACATTTAGTAAGAAATGCTCTTGGCAGGCAGTGCAAGGTTTATACTAGACAAATAAAAGAAAAGGAAGTCTGAGATGGTATAAACCACATCTGGCAGCATTACCTGCAAAAAGCTAGTTCCCCTTCGTTTATGACTTGTACAAGTGTTTTCACAGATGTTTAGCTGCTCTACCATCCTCCTCCACTGGAACAACTTAATGTCACTGGGTTAAAAAATAAAAAAAAATAGGGCGGCACACGGGGCTCCAGGAAATGCAAATATTTAATCAGATTCATGTGCAGGGGTGCTGCACAAGACTAAATAGGACTCTGTTGTGGATAATTATTTTGCAAGGTGGAAAAAAGTATTCAGACTTTTTACTTGAGTAAAAATTACAACCTTACTTAGAAACTTAACAATACCCAATTATTATATATATTATTATAATTACTCATTCACGTGTATGTCTCTTTAATCATTGAATTACTTATATGTTGCTGAGTAGCTTGCTCTAATAAAATGCAATTTATCTGCAACACAAGAAAAACCTAAAGCCTTCAAATAAATGGTGTTGAGTACATTGTATCCAAAATATAGTGGTGTAAAAGCACTACACATACATCGCATAAAATACAAATACATTAAACCTGTGCTGACAGATTTAATATCAAAGTGTAAAATGAGTTTGATGTCCCTGTACTCAACCATCATTATGGTTTTAAAAACATATCAGGCACAGATATACGTGGATCTGTGCCTGATATTGCAACTGGTACAGAGTAAAACCTTAAAGCAACTAAACATATTTGATATGCATTTGGTCAGTTTACAGTAAGGGGATATGGGCAGCACCGCTCTACTGCACTGCGGTGTCCACTTATGCTCATTTTTCTCGCTGCACGAGAAGCGGGAGTAAAGTCTTTACAGAAGACATGGAGGGCTGATATATGCTGGCCTTCATAGCTCCACAACCTTGTTTTATTCATTTTTAGAGTATCTGTGGATTTTCAGACTCATGCAGCAAATAACTGGTATATGCAGTAAGCTCTTCATTCAGCTGATGTGATCCGGAAAAAGTCAAATTCATCACGTTGTCGAAAGAGTGCTGTCGTTATCAGGCTTACAGGGCGTCGGGGTCACAGAAAGCAAGCAGAAGTTTCAGTCGATAAAAAACAACAACAGCGTTCTGTATATTATCATAGAAATTTTCTTGGTCATATTGACTTGGTTGTCTCCAGAGAAATCCCATAGGCCATGGCTTACAGCAAGATTAAATGAGTCACGTGGGCAGATAAATGTTATCACAGAAGAAAATGATATGACATTTTACAGGAATCAAACCTATAACAAGCTACCCACCTGAGCACCAAAAAACGATGAAGATCAGTTCTCCCCTGTCTGATTGTCAACATTTCTTTTGTGCTTTTTGTTTTTTCACCATGGGACATAGCTACAAGTTAAATAGTTATTTCTGACCCGTGGCAAAATAGTTTTTTCTGATACACAAGTCTTTCTCAACTAATTCTGGTCACAGTGTGTGAAAAGGCAGCAGAACACAAAGTCGTCACCCCATCCCCTCTCTGCCAAAGAGGGGCCCGCAGACACAATATAATGAGGCACCCTCTCATGTCATAAAACCTGATTCATCGGCAACCATCAACAAATCAAACAGTCACCTAACATTCCTCGCAGCACCCCTACATTTCAGGTTAAAAAGTATATCACTGAGGATAATGCAGCAAAGTCCCGCCCAAAGTGTAGCTCATTTTTCTGTAATCTCCACACAAACTGTACATTCCCATTCCTGAGCAGTGTGTTTGAATACATTTGCCTTCATTTATGCACTTCTTTTTTTGCATGATGTCTTTTGATGGAAGCCCCTTTTTGTTCAGCAGTTCAAGATAAGAAAGCCAAAGAGCACATCCTTCAATCTTGCATTAGCATTTCCCTCCAGTTGAAACTGTGATTGGGCCCATGTGTCAGAGGCAGAATCGGTGGGTCGACCAGCTGCCACACCCCAGTCTCTCCCATTTCTTCGCAAGTGCAAAATCCCAAGTAAGGAATCTGCACAAAGAAGACACAGATGTGCATGTTGTCAAAAAAAACAAAGGATTGGGAAAGGGAGAGGTTTTCAGAGGAAATGAAAGGAGCGCTGAAACTAAAGCGCTACACTGACCTTTCGGACAACTTGGACGAAGTCCTTGGAGTTTTGGGGGTTGAGGCCTTGTATCTGGCGAGTGCAGGCCTCCAGGGAGGAAGCATGGGCCACAAACAGGGCCGTGTTTCCTGTGTGAGAGAGGTAGAGAACATAGAGTCACATTCCTCAGATACCATAAGCTTTCTGTCCCAAACTAAGCCATAAATGATGCTTAATTTCTAGGATACACGTGTTTTACAAAGTTTAGCTAAAAAGTTTAGAAGTACAATACTAAAAACTACAGTTTTATCTACATAAGGTCATAGTGTATGTTGAGTCAGTTACACCTTTCTACCTAGAGCCAGCAAAGCAGGATCCTTTTCACACAAATTAGTTTTTTTTTCAGTGTATATTCAGTGTGTACTGGCCAACAGTGATTACATCTTTAACAAGAAAACCTTTTCTGAAGAAATTAAATTACTCATCTTGAGGAGAAAGTGGCCGTTTTAGCCAGTGAATGTTGCCAACATTTAATGCTTACTAAGCAGTTACTTAAAAATCCTGGATACATGTTCATATTTATACTTTACCCAAGTTTTTGCACTCAGTCAGGATCTCTCGGGTCACCTGGAAGCTCCTGCTGATGTAGGTGTCATAGGACTCTGAAACTGTCAATTTACTTATGGGAATATGAGGTCTAGGAGAAAAACGATTTAGATACAAGGGGTGAAGTCGATTGTAGGATCACACAAGACTCCATAGTGTTAGTGTTAGTGATGCTGTGTACCTATATGTTGTGTCAACACTCAGGTTAGCAGCAGCCAGATCAGCTGGAGGGATCCAGGTAGGTAAACATGTACCTGAAACCCACTTGGTCCATTCAAACAATCCAGGCTCCACTCGGATCTTTGTCTTTCCGTCCTGCTGGAGACCTGGCAGAGAGTTAAAACTGAGACTTACTCTTTTTAAAGTAAAATGTAAATTAAATGTATAAATATGTGCAAACAATCCACAGAGCCCCCCTCACTAACATAAACAGGATTGGCCTTTTTAAAGGTGTTGACATAGTTGAAAGTTTACAGAGTTGGAAAAAGATGCCTCACCTACTCTTGTATCAGCTTTTTTTCTTTTCTAAGACATACTGATGTGTCTGCATACTAAGACGGTCTTGTTAGACTTTGTAAACTAGACCTACAAAAGTCTCACCATGACAAGAGCTAAACCAAAGATTTATGACTCTAAACTAACATTGAAAATATCACATAGTAGAAAGAAGCTGAGTAGGTGCTGGTGTCAGTACACTGAATGTAAAATGAGGTCCTACCTTGAAGAATGTGCTGAGCAGTCTGAATGCATCGAAGAGAAGGGGAGCAGTAAACAAAGTCTATTGTTGTATGGCTTTCTAACAGGGCTTCCCCTGAGACAGGACAAAATACAGTGTGATTCCACAGGCAAGCATCTCATGTAGTATGGGAAATAAAATCTTTTCTCTTTTCAAAAGCTAAATTCTTCAGAATCTGGGCTAACGTTGCACTGGTAAACAATATAAAAGTGAAATATACCAACCAACAAGACGGGCCTGTGTGGCGCCAAAGACAGTAATTGGGCAATCCTTATCAAAGTCCCGGTGCCCTCCACTTCGAGCCGGGAGACTGGTCGGCATGTTGAGATTAGAGCGAATGTATCTGCCTGCGCAACACAAATAAAATATAACCAATCAAGTGAAACGTGTTTAATGTCACTCTAATGCATAAAAAAAATAAAATAAAGAATAAAACCATCCCCCTATTATACCCTTACCTTTGGAGTCAAAGCACTGAGTGACCCAGTGTTTGCCAAACACCACATCCATCCTCTCCCCATGGCGACACACAAACAGCCTCATCTTGGACAGGGAGGGCTGACTAGCTGGTCTTGACACCTACGATTAGAATTGTTTGAAACTGTGAGTCATTAAAGACAACGTGCACTAATCTGGAGCCTCTGCTAGGAGCCCACACAGTAATTATTGTCATTAATAAACTCTTTATTGGGACTGTTACAACAGTGAGGTTCGTGATGGGTTTTTTTTTGTTTTGTTTTTTTTACTTTAACATGTGCTGTACCTGCATAGGAAGACAGAGGCCTGGGAGGCTGGGAGGATCCACAAGACTGTCAAGTAGACTGTCATTTTGCTGTCCATCAAAAAATAGCCCACCAACAGTGCTGCCAGAGTTCGATGGAGAGGCACAGTTAAGAAAGGAATAAGACCTGGAGAATGAAAAGAATCAAAAAAACACAAATGACTTAAATTGTTAATACAGCGTTTAAAAGGGCACAGTAACCGACAGTACTGATGTGCATGTTGAATACCATGCTTCCCTTCCTTACCCATGGACAACCCAGGTATCAGACTCATCGGCACGATTGACGTAGTTCTCAGGCAGGAGGCCGGACAGCCCCGTACTCAGCGAACTGCCATACACCCAGCCCTCGCTGGCGGTGCTCTGCTCCATCGGAGACATGAAAATAAAGTCTCCTTGCAACAGCTCCAGCTCATCATCGTTCTGAGGCATGTAAGGGTACATGACTTGCAGTGTCTGCGGGGGGGCAGATGATTAAGAGCCATTAAGACGGAAGCAATTTCAAGTGCCAGAGCTCCAACTGAGGAGCGGAAACATGCTTGTTAAAAGACGGTACTCATTTAAATGAGTCTACCTCATGATTAGCAAACCGAATATCCCTGGAGAAGAGCACGGCCAGCCAGTCACACCCTGCAGACACGTCGACACTTTTGGCTAACTTCTCCAAAGCCGGAAGGTTACTGGCTTGAAAGTGGTAAGCCAAAGTTACATGAAGCTGTTTCTTATGGTGCTCAACATGAACATCTGGATTAAGGATAAAAAAGAGAAACATATAGACACCAATCATCCACAATAATAAAAGCTCTGGCAGGTAAAGTAATTAACACTACCGATTATGTCACAGTGGTATATTTTTATGGGAAAACCTGGATCCTGGTCTTCATGCAGCTTTTTTCCTGCATGACTAGCATCTCTCTAAAGCCTACAAGACCCCCTATTCAGCCCAAGCATATTAAGCCTAACTCTGATATGTGTCTTTTCCATGCAATCAAAAATATTTTTTTTAAATCAAAGTTGAGGGTTTCTTGGGATGCACCACTTGAAAATACAGAAAATACTAGTACCATTTTAACCTTGACAATAGCATACAGCCTACCTTTCATGTTACTGTTAGCTAGCCTGGCTCTGTACCACGATACAGTTCCACCTGCTTCTGTTTCTAAGTTAATAGAAGGTTGTAGTTTTTCATCCAATCCAATCCATACATGATGGACTCTCTTAGCCATGCAAAGGAACTTCCAGGAATCTAATGGTATCAAATAACAAACCAAGCCCCGAATAATGATACATTAAGTGGTGCTGCCCGAATAATTCTAATATTAGAATATTATCTAGATATTGATCCTCTCATCGAACTCGAGCAATTAAGTATCCAAATGTCTGTCTACCCATTTGAACTAAATCGCTGCTGCCTGGGAGCATTAGCATCACACACTGTGTCTGCAAGATAGCGTTCATGTATGACCTCTTAAGCAAAGGGAAAAAGAGGACCTGCTTTTGATGTGGCTTCACTGGCAAAGTCAGCAGCAAAACTCTTCAGAGCCTCTGCCATCTGTTCCTCCACGAAGAGACCAATGAAGGTTGAGGAGATGTAGAGCTCCAGGGGGAGGGGCATAGGTATGCGACCTTTCCACTTGGCCACGGTGGTCTGGAGAGCATCGCACAGAGCCTCCACCTTCGCATCAGTACACTGAGTGTAGAAAAGATAACGACACAGGAAACTCAGTGATATACTGAACACTGTCATTGCTAGAGATATGTGTACACACACACACAAGGAATTATCCTTCTAATCCTTGAGAAAATAGCCGTTTCTCAAGTTTATGCTCTCTTGTCTGGCAATAACCTTTATGAACAATTACAGTCTGGCAGCTGACTCCGGTCTATTAACCATTCCCATCCACTTTGATCTGTGTGCAGCATTTGAGGCTATATCCATAACATCCTTCTAGACAGACTAGCCTGTAATGGAATCTCAGACACGCCCTTAAACTAGTTTAAATCCCATCTCATGGCTGCCACCCATTTCCAGTTACTGCCAGTGTTCCCCAGGGATCTGTACTGGGGCCTCTCCTATTTATTACCTAGTTACCTCCACAGAATATATTTTCTGTAAATTTAATCAGCTTTTTAATGTAAGCTTCTACTGTTTTCCCGATGACACCTGTCTACCAACCTAACACCACTGTCCCACTTGTGTTTGCCTCCAGAAAATCAACCCCTAGAGTTTCTCCTGACTGGCCCCAAAGGTCTTCTTCTCACAGTCCCTTTGACTACCATGATGTCGAGAGCTTTCAGTTGCTGTATTGGAGCAGCTGTAACCCACATAATTTCCTTAGGGCTTATTAAAGTCCTTAGGGCTTATTAAAGTATTCTGATTCTGATTATTCTGATGTCTTTCTAGCATGCAAGGCTTTGAACTGGGAGAGTTTGGGCTGAAATGCGACTTAATGCATCAATAAAGAGGAACTTGGGTCATAAGTTGGCAAACAACTGAGGGACAGATTTTAAATTTGAAGACTACAAAGAGGTTACAGGGGGTTAACCAATCCAGCACTGCTTTCACTTCTAAATTGTTCACTGCGTTCTCTGCAACAGGCTTCACACCGATGACAGCATGTGTTAAATGTTTACTGTACATATGAAGAAGCTGAAAACAACTTCCTCTGGGTGAGCACAAACAATTTAAACACACACACACACACAAACACAGAGGAAGTTGAGACTGACCATGAAGAACTGGCAGAGAGTAATGTGGGGAAAGATGTTGTGTGCCTTGTTCTTGCCGCAAGACAGGCGGGACTGCTTCCAGAAGTGCGTGAGCTGCTGGAGCAGTGACCCACTGGGTCGCAGATATAACACATACTCTCTGGGTAGAGGATCATCCAGGAAGGGGTCATCGACATGGGAGAAGAGCCTGGAATGACCAAGAAGACGTCAAGTGGTGAAGAGGAGAAAGAAAAAAAAAAAAAAAACTGTGAAAATGGAAGATAAAAAGGAAGTAGCAGCTAATGTCCAGCAGAGGGCAGTGCCGTTGTAAGTGCAATCTGACATGTCAATAAAATGTTACATTAGGTCACTATTTTTTTGCCATGTTAAGAATATCCATTTGATTTCCTGTTAAGCAATAACAACAGGGAGAGTAACTATGAGTGCGCGCATGTGTTGCTCTCACCAGTCACAAGCCGCCTGGACGTTTTTGCCTCCTGTCGAAACCAGAGCTTTTAGCCTGCAAAACAGGAAGAGAAAGGGAGAGGGGGAGATCAAAGCACAGCCACACAAATCAATACTTTCTCTTCCGGACTGTATTTATTAGGAAGAGACTACTGGGCCTCCATGTGACAAAGAACAAAGAACAAAGATCCAGAGAGACCAGTAAAAAGAGGCAAGCACACAATAATTCTTTCATTATTCATACCAGCGGTTCATGAAACAGACTCTGACTTGAAGCAGCGAGCTTCTTTGCTAAGAAAGCATTATGACAGTCTGGTTCTATCATCAGTTAGGTGTGGCCACCTACAGGGAGATGCATCTCCCTCTTTTCAGTGTTTGCTGAGGTCGAACTTGAAGTCGAGTTCACTTGAGTAAAAACACATTCACATCACTCATCCCATTGCTTAAAAATGTAGGCCAACAAAAGCCCAGAGTCACAATACCAACGACAGATAAAATAATGCCTTTTGTTCTAATACGATATAAAATGAACAGTTCCTACCACAAGATTTATCTGTGTCACTTTATACTCTAATTTCTTTCTTTTCTTTTTTTTTCCTGAAACAGAGAGCTGATTGAATGATTACTCTCGAGTGTTCAAAATCTAATTAGCATCTTTTTATAAAAGCTCTGTTATTGCAGGCTGCCTCTGAAGGGATTTGCTGATTCGAGGAGGTTTCTTCAGCTCTTGGAGGACTCACACAGATTATATCTGCAAGAGACGGTAAATTAGACGGTTCAGAGTATACACGCACTGTAGCGCGAACTTTGCTGTTTTCTCAAATATCTCTTATGTTTGGTATTACGGCCTGTAAGAGCTGGATTCCTGATAAACGAATAAAGGAAGTAGCCCGCTTCATTTTTAAACAACACGGAATTAATGTTAAGTAACTGCACATTGGTTTGTAGCATTTAAGCTTTAAAACTCAGATACAAGCTACCCAACTCCATCTCCTTTGAGCTTTGGAGATGGAGTTGTCTGTTTAGCTCTTATTCATTGCATCAGACAACCCTAAAAGCAAAACCTTCATAATAATGTCACTTTTTTCTAAAGGATATCTGTATTCTCACATAAGAGAGCTTTGCTTGTTGGTACTCTTAATGGCAGTTCTAATGAGCCGTAAAACTGAACAAGGGGTTGTGTTCTGCACCATTGTATGGTCACCATTTGACTGAATTTATAGCGTGATACGGACAGAGTTCATTGTGCCGCCCTGATGTTCGAACTCAATGGGCTATTTTTAAATTTGTCCCAGTGAGAGGGTCCTAGATACGGCGAAATCCCCCAACCCCGGGGCGGCGCGCTCTGAAAGAGCACAGCGAGCACGATGAGAGCGCCAAGCCTACAGGATCGTAACAGATGGCTCACACAGATCGACATAAAGACTTAGAGTTATATATCAGCGACAGTCAGAGTCACTGATATATTGGTTAGTCTATTATTTATATTATTTCATCCCCGCACTACACCACCACTGTAAGTAGGAGGTTTAAGAAAGAGAGTCAGTTTTCCTTTTCAAACGATTCCACCTGTGTGGAGGAGGAAAAGAAGGGGATTTTCTCTCAGAAGGCCTGATGGGATTACATGCAGATGTGACTGAGACGTCACAAAATCCAATCCAGGCTGGAACATTGGATTCTTGCTTCTTATCTCCTTGGTATTTTATGAGAGTGAACCCTTGTGATATTAAATAATAGCAATGCTTAGTGCAGAGTCACAGAGCAAACTGACATACGTGATGCAACAGCACTTGAATTTAATCTGTCTTTTTATTTAAGCTTAAAGGAGAAGACACCCTGATCCACCCATAAACAATAACACAACATCAAGCAGGACGGCGTTGCCATTTTTATTCATCGATGTGGCACAGATTTTTTAGAAAGGGTAATGTTTTAAACAAAAGATTTCTTATGTGTGTGTGTTTTGAAAATGTCATGAACAAGATTGGAGTTTAAGCTTCAGCTTTTCATGGATCAGTCCATGTGAAAAGGACATACTGACTCTGGCAACAGTGTAATAACTAAGAGTATAAAAAGCCAACGAGTCATACGTTTCGGTGAAACTTGTCGATTTTTCTTCTTTTATTAAATCCATAAATAAAATTCTTGAGATTTCAGGATGTGAGAGTGTCCTTGACTGAGGTGGGCAACAGTAACCGAGGAGGGTTTTTTTTTCATGCCTGGAGAAACAGAGGAGCCTCTTCCTGTGGGGAAGCTGTGCTAAACACCACCAGGCTTGCTTCGTTGCAGCATGTTTCACTGTGGTTTGTACCATGTTTCTTTTTTGGGAGTTATTTTTGCTAGAATTTTTCTTCATGATGGCTTGATGATGATGATGTACTTGATGGCTCACTTTGGAATCGTTATACAGGTGGCCAGTGTTTTTACACTCAAACCTCTAGTGTGAATCCTCCGGTGGAACTTGTCAAAACTTATAACAAGTGTAATGATCTCACGATGAGCTCTTCCATGCATAGTTCCCTTAGAAAAGCATAACTTTATATCAAGACACTGATTAAACCCAATGTTTTAAAAGGAGCAAGAAATCACATGCATGCGATGCATTCCTTCACCAGAAGTTTAATAAAGAAGGTAACCTTTCCACAATTTTTAAAGCTCATATTGGAATATTATAATCAAGTGCTACACATTTTGGAAATGAAATATCCTTATACTAAATAATAAATGTAGCAATACTTTTTTCAAATCCCCACTTTCAAATTCGGTGCCTTCTTTATTAAACTTTCCCACATTTCTAATAGTTCTTGAAAAAGAAATGAAGTGATTTAAGTGTGCGTTGTTCTTGGTGTTTCTTGCAGTCATTTCCAAGCTGTAGTGTGATGAATGAGGCCGTTTTCAGAAATATCGTCCGCTTTTTTAAAGCCTGACTTTCATGGTCTGATTTTGACTGACATGCGGGACCACAAGGAAGTCGTAGTACACCAACAGACATGCTTAAAGGTGTTATGCATACTTTCACCACCACAAATTCCTGTACGCACGCTTGCATTTCATAATCCAACCTCAGGCGAGTCCTTGCCTAGTGCTTATTTTACAGAGTGGTAACAAGAACTAGGCATCACGCAACCCATGTCGATTATATGGGTGCAGATATTAGGATGCAGTCTTGGTAAAAACAAAGTACACCAGCTTTCATTTCTAAGGTTTTCTGTATGAGGACAAACACCTCACACTGGCTGTTTCGGCTTGATTTTCAGCAAAAGGACCTGAGCACCTCACAGCCACTGAGTTCAACACGAAGTCGTCCGTATGGCAAAATGTTATAGAGTCAAAAGAGACGCTAGAGTGGGTCAAACTTCCTCCAAAACAATGTGAGCGACTGAGAAAGTCATACAGTTAATGGTGCTATAGGCGAATCTACAGGTTACTGAGTCATGGGGTGTACTGCCTTTGTATTTTGGCGTACTTGCTGTTAAATAAATAATATGGTTATATTTAACAACTTTTAAGACCTACTGAGGACGAGATGTAAAACTTTGACAGACAGAATATTGTATTTTTTTTTCATCAAATGTATATATACATCTTTCAGAGTAGAATGAAAAATTCAAGACAACACTGTCATAAATACAGAGAACAAAATAGTTTAACTAGTTATTCCAGCCATCACTTTCTAAGATGTTAAATGCCAAAAAAGAGAACGATTTTTTAGCTATAGTGGTCGACGGGTTTTCTTTTACCCTGAACTGAGTATCCATGTTTCAAATGTTTTTTCCATATGTTCCAGTATAGCTGAAAAAGTCATAGGCAAACTCTCCTTAAAAAGCGCATTTGCTCCTGGCAAGAACTTAGCGAGTTATTCATAAACTGTATTTTCTACACAAATAGATAGATATATATTCTCATTATTACTCATACTATTATTGAATGAGAGCTTTTACTTCATTTGCACATGCACGACGGCTGCACGCAATACAGAAAACAGCTTTTCATGGCGGCCACATATGGCAACTGTGTTTAGTTCCTGTTTCCACATTTAGGCCCACTTCAGATAAAGTGTTGTGTTGCATGTTAAAACAGCAGTGTCTTTGGTTTTTCATGCGTGCAAACATACAGTGGACTCTTTATTACAGTTGAACTGGATATTTTTCCATGCAGGTTAACTTCCTAAATTTTCAATGAAATAGGAAACCACAAATGAGGAACCAAAGTTAAAAAAAGAAGCATATCAACATGTCTCAGGACACACACAAATGTGTTAAATGCTCCCGGAGGCCCCTCCTGACTTCACTCAATAGGCAAATCAACATTTCCTGTTTACAAACCACACATTTCTTACCACTTATTACAGCCACAGGGCTGAGAGGACTGATGCTGCTAAAAGCAGACTGCAGCCCGAGGAAAGCCCCCATCAGCAGAGGAATGGTGCTTCCCTTTGGCCAATCTAGCAGACTATGCAAATGCATGGTAACCCCACGCCAGACATAAGGTCTGCGCTTGGTGGATTAGAGGTCTGAATAAAGCCAATGGCTGATTCATCAATGCACTTAATGTAACAATGCCTACAAGTTGCCTTATACACAACAAGGCTTGTGTGTTCATGCCAACAAAGGACTAAATATATAATATCTCCATTACAAATAAAACTGAAATCAACTGAATTATAGTTAAATTCAGGCATCACGGTGGTTAGCACTGTTGCCTCACAGCAAGAAGGTCCTGAGTTCAGTTCCACCATCAGGCCGGGGTCTTTCTGTGTGGAGTTTGCATGTTCTCCCATGTTTGTGTGGGTTCTCATCGGGGACTCTGGCTTCCTCTCACAGTGAAAGTCCAAAGACGTGCATTTAGAAACAATGGTTGTCTGTCTATGTGTTAGCCCTGTGACAGACTGGCGACCTGTCCAGGGCATACCCTGCCTCTCGCCCTAAGACAGCTGGGATAGGCTCCAGCCCGTGACCCTGAAAAGGATAAGTGGAAGCGAATTAATTCAATTCACCCAGAAGACAAGTTTGGTTTATTAGTGAGGTAGCTGTTTATGCTTATTGACTTAGTGGTGCTAAGCCAGCTATCAGTGGTAGGATTATATTGCAAAATATTCTATCAAGCGATCCATCTTTGCCTCTCACACCACTGTGCTTTTCACAGATGAGAGCAGGTTCACCCAGAGCACATGTACAGGAGAAGCCATGTAGAACATTATGCTGCCTCTAACATGGTTCAGCATGACTGGTTTAGTGGTGGGTCAGTGGGCATATGCATGGACTCACAGACCTCTACAGGCTAGGCAACGGCACCCTGGCAGCCGTTAGGTTTTGAGTGGCTAACCTGCCGCATCATTTTTTCACTATTTTTCAGGGTGTTTTTGAATTAAGTCTTCTGTAAGTTGATCATTTAGATTCCCATCAAACAATGTGTTCTTAAAACATTACCTAGTTCATATCAGTACAGCTATCCAGCATGATTACTTTCCCACTGATATCTGATGTGTTTTCAAAGTTTTCCTTTAGTTTTTTGAACAGTTTATTAAAATACCCATTCTGATTTTTCTAAATCCTGCCCCTTACAAATCCCCTCAATATTTTAGTAATTAAAAAGACAAATACAAACACTAAAAATACTGAATACTATTCTAAAACTAGCTTTTTCAAATAATAAAACTAAACTGCAATAAACTGAATTAAAATCAAAAACGCAAAACTGAATAGAATTAAGAAAAAAACAGAAAATATATAACTATATATACACTTTGATCTCTTGGTGTTGTACATTCAGCGCTTTCTTTGAAAGCTAACAAAGCAACATTTCAGTAGCACCCCTCTAACAAAGCAAGCAGTGTCCAGCCCGTGTCATGGGCCGCTACTCTTCATTATTTCCGTACAATCGACACATCAAATCCACAAGATCAGATGGAGAAAGTCAGAGATTGACACCAGTTAATGAACTGTGAGCCGTTTGTGTCACTAAAGTTAATGTTTAGTCTCTCATTGTGTTCACCGAGCTTTGCAGACTGAGCAATTGATTAAAAATGCTTCTGTCGAAAACTGAAACAAAGTGTGCTGTTTTAGCATGTTATATTTAGCGCTCCGTGACGTCAGTGAAATCAGGCAAAGTGCACAGGGCGAATGTTTCACTAAGAAGATGTGAGGCTCGGTGCCAAAATTGTGACGCATAACACAGCATTCATCAGAAGTCCGCGGATGTGTCATGCAAAGCAAAGCAGCAAATGTTCAAGAGCTGCAGCTGACACGCACATGGATGCAGTCTCATCCATTTTTCTTTTCTTTGGTTAAAGTACACAGAAAATTTTGTTTCCAGATCTTAAAGGTCAACTTAAAAGTAGCCTGTCGACAGGTTAATGAAGAAAAGCTCAACATAAATATTTAGAGTTTCTAACTGTTTACAATTCCTAAAGGTTGCATTTCTCTGCTGAGAAAAAAAATACAGCAACTCAAGCAACTCAGGATGAAAGACTTTTACCATGCACAAGAGACGTGCAAATCCCCTGCGTCAGCCACCCTTCAACCCTCAAACGAGCACACTCTAAAGGTCACAAGCCACTTCCGGAAATGGGCGACTTCCTCTTGGCCGTCTGCAATGCAAGCTCAGTTTGTTCCTGCAAGCAGCCACCAACATGTCTGATGTACTCGCTAGCTATGTTCAGTGACTACTGTGAGATTTCCTCAGCTAAACTCAAACGGCTCCTCGTTGATGCCTTTAGCGCGTGTTACACAGGAGTAAAGTTAATGCATGTAGCTGCTGTGGTTGAGGCGGGAGTTATGAAACTGATGCAGGCAAGAGAACATTGTCCCACACTGACTTCCTCTTAAACAAACAAAAGCTTTTACAGACAGAAAGAACAGAAAGAAAGACAGAAATGTCAAATGTACCACATATTATGTTATCTGTGCATTGATACGTTAGAGCGCAGTAACCACAGTGCCATCGCCAGCTTCACTTTAGACGCACTGTGGGAAACCGGCAAACATGGCAGTGCCTGAAGAGAATTGAACGTGTTAAAAAATACAAAACAGGGGCTTTTGGTCAGCGTTTGTCAGGGTTTTGTTATTGTTTTTTTGTTTTTTTACTGGAGCTCAGAACGCCTGCATCCTATTCCACAATCAGCACCAGATTTAGGACAAATAAACAACTGAAGGGCACATTTATGGGATTTATTAAGCTAAACTGCCAGATATTAGATGGATCCAGCTTTTAAAGGGCGGAAATTTTCTTAGAACTTGTGTTTAGTTATGTTGTTACATTTGCTAATACGCTACAGACTAAGCACTTATTAAAACCCAACTGCCTGATCACCTGATTACCCCATAATATATATTTTTGTTTCAGATTTGGGATTTTAGGTGCAAATATTTATTGGCTCCTGTGTTTCGGTTTTACAGCGTGAATCATGGATGCATGAGACTTTATGTAACTTTGTTGCCTGGCACATAAAGTAGCAATCACCCTCTCAAATGGTTAAAAACTAAGTCTCAGAACGAAGCGCAGACCTTCTGACTGAGAAGTGGTTATTCTGCATCACAAACGGCTTCACCACTTCTAGTCTGTCTCCATCCTGTTAGCACAAAAGTAAAAGTGAGTAAAAGAGTGTCTAAATATTTTATTTACTCTTTTCAATTCCCCGCTTTGCTCTTTGTTACTGCGGTTCTTGTTCTGGTGCATGGTGGTCATCAGCTTCATGCTTCAGTTGCTCCAAATTGCCACAATAAACACTGAGGTAAGGCATTTTTAATAAATTAGTATGCTGGCTCACATCCTAATTTGTTTCTGTTTCAGTCACATTTTTTTTGTCCTTACAGCTGTTTCAAGGCACGTCTGTGCTTCATGCATGGCTGACATGAAGAAGCCGCAGACACGCTGTCGGTTTCTCATAGTTTCACTTAACATAGCTCGTCATTTGTTTAAATCAAGAGCTTAATTCCTCTCTTGACTTTCTCAAGAGCTGAAAAACCGTGCCTAAATCTGCCATCAGCACAGGTACCGATCGTCAGCTGACAAGCTGCTATTACCGTAGTTATGTGAAATTTAGCCTCAGGTTTTCCACTACTCTGACATTACACCCTAGTTGATAATTGGAGGTCAGAGAAAAGTCAGGATCCAAGTCAGGACAAAGGAAGAAAGACAGAGCAAGGGCCTTACTGATAAGGCAGGGCAGGCCGGAGAATACTGGGGATATAAACTCATGGAAAAAGTTAAGATTTAACTATGGTGGCTGTAATACAAGCAAATGCTTTTTCAACGAATTTTACAAAACATATTGTTTGATTTTGAAAGGAAAATACCTGTCATTATACAGACCATGTCTGTAAGTGACTAGAAGCTAGGATATAACATCACAACGAAAGATCACCAAAAGTAAAGAAGATGGCTCAGTGTAGCTTAAAAAAAATTAAACAGTAGTTATTTTCCGATACTCACACTTGCTCCATATTTTTGGACAAATTTCTGTTTCATGTGCAGAATCGGTTTGCCCTTAAGGTGTTAAACAAAAATATTGCACTTAACCATGAAGCATTTACAGCTATTTTTACACTCACCCCTCCCACCCCCTCCCCACTGCCGGCCAGTAAATGTAATTGTAAAAAGACTTGTTTTAAGATCTTGTTGAGAATCCTTTGCATGATGTCTGGAGTCTGTGGACCTCACCAAAGATTCTTCCTTTGCCATGCTTTGCAGGCCTTTACTGCAGCTGTGTGTAGCTGTTGTTTATTTGCACTTCTGCCTTCATTTTTGCATTCAGTAAGTGGAATGCATGCTCGACTGCCCAAGTCAGTCAAGTGATCGACTTGGCCATTTTCAGCTCTATAATGGCCTTTTTGTTCTTGAGGCTGATGAATGTTTTTCACCTTGAAATCTCAACATTTTTTTCTCTCTCTTGAAGATTTCTCTTTACAGCAAGCTTAGTTAACAATGAGCCCACATAGTGAAGAGTTTCAGCAATTTTCTTTACCATAGAAAGGATGCTGTGATCATCCACCAGTTGTCTTCAGTAGAGGTCCAGCCCCATTACGTTGCTCACGGCATTGATTTTATTTAAAATAAAATTATTTTTGCTATTGTTATTATTATATTCTAAAAAAAGAAAAACTACCCATAGTCATATAACTCTACTTAACATTGCTTTGATCTACAGCTAAAATACCAAATATTTGGTCAAGTGTCCAAATAAAATGAGCCTAACTCTAAATCGTGTCCTCAGTCTTTTATTATGGCGAGTCTATGTTGTCGTCTTCCGACCATCTGACACCATCATCACAGAGAGAGAGAGACCACTGTCCATCCAGCTCCTATCTGATTACACAAGTCAGTTCCTGGATGACTCAGCAGACCCCTCGCTGCCCAATTAAAACAGGAAGCCCAATTCTCTGTGTTCACGTATGCGTGTGTGTACATGATTCATGCTCCCTACTGCCTGAAAAAAAACCTCTAGCACAATGAAGCTGTTGTTCGCTTGAGCCATGACTGATAACTGATTTTCCTATTAGTACCTCTCCCTCTCACAATACCAACTGGGAGACAAGCTGACAACAAAACCTAATAACCAGATGTTGATTTTTGATATTTTACAACAGCGTGTCTGGCGTGGTCGTCAGAGTGGATTCTGGCCGTTTGAAATACATCTGCAGAAAACAGATAACTTTTAAGTGAACCGAATTACAGCCCCAAATGTCTTAATCGTGGATTTCTCCATTTCTGACACGAATCGGAGTATTTCATTTAGAGAGAGTTACTGCAAAGCTGTCTGTGGTACAAGGACAACACTGGGACGTACTGCATTATCACTTGATAAAACAGACGTGACAAGCGTGTCCGAAAGCAGTTGCCTATTTACACATCGATCAGATACAGAGCGACATTATCGTCTCATCTGATCTCTTTTACATCTTTAATGTTCCACTTAGAGAGAAAAAAGCTTTGTGTGCAGTTATTTCAGGACCAGAAAATGGTTAGTAAAACCTGTGCGTATCTGATTCTCGAAAAATAAAATGAAATATGAAAACCACAGGATCCAAAATTATAACAATGCCATGTTATATTTTGGTATCACTAGTGAAATAAATCAAAGGAGCCTCACACAGCATGAGGCTTTCTAGGGGCAGTGTGCACAAAACATCTTTCATGTTTTCAAGTGTATTAGTCTGTCATCAATAATAGAAGCGAGCCCTGGCATACAGGTTGCTCTGTCTGCATCGGTTCGTTGTGCAGAATGAGTGAGAGCTTCTGCCTGGAACGATCAAAGCCGAGGTGACCTTAGCCAGTTTCGCAGATGATAAAAAGGCTTAATTTTGGAGACACTGCATCTTAAACAAAAGCAAAAGGCTGTTCAACACTTTCGGCCTACTTGCAAAACCCAGACAGCTGTCAGCAGCCACTGCTAAATTCTGACTCCTCGTTCTAGATGGGCAGACAGTTTTATATCTCTATACGATTCAGACGGCAAAACAAGCAACAGAGCTTGACGTTAATCACGGCACTCTCAGGTAATTCACTTTTGTCTGCAGTGGCAGTAATTTCAGCTTTCTTTTGATACCTGGGGAAAGGCTGAACATACTGAAAGGCTTTTCTGGGCTGTGTGAGAAGATGAGGCTGCTGAAATATATGTAATGTGGGAGTCAACGGCAGCGCAAGCAATAAGAGACACTATGATTACAGATTATGTGATTAGGTGGGGTTTGCGCAGCGAGAGGAGGCTGAGACGTAAAGACTGAGCTCTACCGTGCAGAACTTAAAATTGGACACCTCTTCAGTGTGTCAAGTTACACAAACCACATAATGTTTGATAAAACAGCTCCTTTGCCCACAGGCTCAGTCGACAGGAGTGAAATAAAGGGCTCTTCAACAGAAATGTTCGTAACTTTACTCACTGACAAAGCAGCGCATCCATTTTTTTTTTTTACTTCTCTTCTTTCCTGGTTTCAATAAACACATCCTTCTGTTGATTAGCCCTCATTTCTTATAAGAAATATGTGTTATTTATATGCTTTTCTTTTTTTTCTTTTTTTTGGGGGGGGGGAGTAGCAAGCAGGCCACACATTGTAATTTTCCCATATAATTACATAATCCACAGACTACAGTCACAAGCCAATACTGCTTGTTTCCTGGCAACTTCTTTGCTCAGGGATGAATGAAAAGAAGTATTGAGAAGCCCAACCAGGAGAGGCCCAGGGGATCAGCTTCTCATTGAAAAAAAATAAAGCAAAACAAAAACAGACTGCCTCAGACAACACCAAGCATCTCCTGTCATTTTTTAATACTTTAGTAGTGGGAAGAAGACCAAACAACACACGGACAGGTGCGTGCACAGCAGCACTGAGGTACTTGGGTTTGCTGGTGATGCAACACTTGAGCTTAAGTCATTGTTTTTTTTTTAGCTGATACCGAGTAGCTTGCGTTCATATTGTTGGACTAAAGGCTTCCTGCAGCACCGCAGAAAGGAAAGACGAAAAGTCAGGCACAATAGGTAAGCCGAACTGCTGCTGCATAAAGCTGCTGTAGCATGTTTTTTTTCATAAAGGGGGTCATCTGAGAAGACCCCACAGGCGATAACATGATGTATCAACAAACACGCACAGCTGAGCGGACGCGCTGCCTCTCCTTCCAGCTGCAGAGATGCTGCTGATCAGCGGCTGATGTTGAAGCCGAAAGGCAGATAAAGGAAAACTTTGACAGGCTGCTGATAGAAATCCCGACGCAATTCTGCATGGTTTAACGTGTGTGAGGAGCGTGTGCGGCTGTGTATACTCACGCCCTGGTCTTGGGGAAGCCCATGGACAGCAGCACGTCCAGAGTGGACCCATGTTTGATGGTGTTCGGCCGGTTCTGGCGCTGTCTCCGCGGGGTCACTTTGGCATACAGTTCCTCTTTAGCTGCCATAACTCACTGCTCCATCGGTACGTCAGGTCCACCCCTCCTCCGATGTACTGTCATTTGTTGGAAGTAATAGATGTGTATAGATATAGATAGACTGATGTGTGCAGAGAGTGAACCAGAAAAAGAAAGGAAGAGGCGAGCGTTAAAGCGGGTTGCCCCGGCTGAAGAGGAAGCGCGTAGAAATCACGAAACCGTGCGGGGAAGCGAGCATGGTGAGACTTGGTCTAAACGCCCGGAGCTTGACAAGCTGCCTACTGACTAGCTCGCACATGAACTCAAACCCATCAGCAGGGGGCTCAGCCATGGGAAGTCACTTCTGCGCTGTCAGCCGTGGCCCGATCCACAGTCTCCAAACGCGAACGTGTCTGACTCCCGCTCGCTCCTCGCATCCGGTCCGCTCGAGTGAGAAAGTCAGACTTTCCGAAACGATGTCTTATTCATGAATGGATCCCGGAGTCAGGGGAAGGCTCAGCCTGTAAACGGTCGCAGATCTGACTGCGCGGCCCCGCTCTCTCAGTTAAAGGGGCATACGCGGTTTGTGACAGGACAGGAAAGCTGTGCGGGTTTCAAACGGAACCAGGTTGAAACTAAAAGTAAAGCACACGCCTCTGCTGGTGGTTTAAATACGTGTGCAATACAAGTAATCAGATTACTTAAGGAAGGGTAATGTAAAGAGCTGAGGTAGGGCTGGATGGTGGAAAAAGTTGGTCACACTTCCTGTCTGAGAGAGTCGTGTCGACACTACCCCGCATGCGCAGTGCACCCTAAGTCGAGCCGAGCACCATCAGTTGCCACAGTAACACGCTCAATTTGCCCTACATTACAATGTGTAATTGAGATATTTCTAACTCTTACGGGATCGAGGTGATCAGTGAATTCCTCCTACAGTTAAGTGAATGATTTTTGTCATTTTAAAATGTGTCTGTGTAGACAATAGCACAGCTATTTTTTAATGGTAGCTTTATTTTCCAACATATTGACAGCTGTAGCAGTTTACCTGTGCGTGAGGTGCACTGTTAGAAGAGAGAATGCAGACGAGTCACGCAAACTTCAAAATTATAACAAAAATGTTTTCCGATTAACTGGATTCCTTGCTTTGTACGCAAAGCTGACAGTCAGTATGTGCTTCATATTGCTGCATGGTGGATGTACACTGCTCAAAAGTGTTGCATCAAATCAATTAAACGTGTAGTATGTGGTCAGGGAAGTAACAGAGAGGGTTGTTAATCAATCCCATGTCCTCTAGGTGGCCCTGTGCTCACTGGTAAGCACCGTGGAGCGCAATTGGCATTTGCTAAAGAGTACCAGAATCTGCAGGTACAGCACTGACGCCCTGTTCTTCACGCATGACAGCAGATTCCCCCTGCGCACATGTGACAGATACTGAAGGGTCAGTATGACCGGTTTGGTGTTGGGTAAGTGATGGCCTTGGGAGGCATATCCATGGATGGAAACACACAGACATGTGACGTGGCTATAGGCTTATAAGGAAGGTGTTAATGTACACGTGGTTTAACTTTATTGGGCTTCAATTTTTTCATTTCATTCAAAGAACAGAAACAACGAAATAAAACTATAAAAGTAACCAATGTTGACACAAAACTAAATATTACTCTTTGAGACAAATGTAGACTTAATGTAAAATAGTTTATTATAAATATGCACACAGAAAAGTTAGTCAATATATAGGCTCAAAAACTTATACAAAAAGGGTCAAAACAATATCTGCTTAAATATTGAACACCATCCATATGTACTCCAACCCCATCACACCGCCGTCTGAATATCTGTGGATATTACAGATTTAAAAAGTAGTGTAACTTTAGCATCCAGAGGTAGATGAAATTTCCTTAAGATAATCTGCATGAAAACCGAATGTTTCAGAAGAAAGTAGACCCAAGGCATTAACTTTATATAAACCTCCACGAATTTTATACAAAAAACAAAACAAACTTGTACCCCTTTCCACTAACAGGATACAGGTTCAGTACTGTACTGCGTGTACACCTAATCTCGAAGCCTTCAGAGCATTCTGACCAAAAATAAACTGGTTGGAACCTGACAGTTGGTTCCTTGTTGGAATAAAAAGGATATTAAGTTTTTCCAGTGTGAATCATGATGACATTGGTGGGTGTGCTAGCTTACAGCTGCAGGCCTGCCTACTTTCAGCTTTAGTCTCACTCTTCCTAAACAAACTCCATGCTAAATAAGTGGAAGCCTTTTTGTTAAGCAGGAAAGGCATATTTTGAACGTATTTTCTGTGCGCACACAAACATACACACAAAAGCCTGAACTTTCATTACCAGCATTGCTTCATAGACATCACAAGGAATGCATCAGTTCATGTGTTTTGTTGCCAAAGGCACACAGACACCCAACCTCTAAAATAAACTGAAGTTATTGTGAAACTTTGCTGTGATGAAGACCGAGTCCAGCAGACTAAAGTTGTTCTGATTTGACGTAACCTGCACAGAAGTTCTTCAGGCCGTGTGGCTTAACTGAGTCTTTTCTTCAAATTCATTAAATACCTGTAGATTCAGAGCAGGACTTGTGTCATTCCTTTAACAGCCAGAGAAGAGGTATAGATGAGTGGCATTAACACAGGTGGTTGGTTAATCCCTAATAATTTATCCTGCCATGGAGTTAGGATCAGCATGTAATAGTAAACGATTGCTGTTTTCTTCATTAGAGACAAGCAAAACTAGTGGACAGTGTGCCTTTAGCTGGAAAGTTGGCAAGCCTACAGCAGTACTGCACCAAACCATTACAGTGGTTTTGCCTTAAATAAGTGAAAATGCTACAGATGGCAGCATCTTTCCAGGATTTAAAAACAGAACCAGGTATTGAACCATGTTCCTGCAGGGAAAGGGGTATAAGAGTGTCCAGTTAATCCCAAGAAGCGATCCAAATTTTAAAATTAGTTTTATTTACAAAGAGAGACAGAAACTTAAGACAGAAACTTCAAAAAAATCATCATGTATATTATATCAGATCTGTAAAAAGAAATAAAAAACAAAAACAGGGAGGACAAAATATAAAACACCTTTAAAAACGTGGCCATGGTATTCGTCTTATTCCATTCACTTTTCGGCGAGCCCACAAAGACTGATAAGGGAGTTGTGGTGGTGGAAATGAACGTGATGGGACATCAGATGTAATAAATGCAGTAATATGTGTGTGTCCTCAATGTAAAGATAACAAATATATTTATTTTCATTTACTGAGAGGGGTGGAGGGGTGTAAGGGTCTCTGTACTCTAATATGGTTTTCACAAGTAAGTGCATATCTTTAAAGTCTTGTTCTAACAGCAGACAGAAGATGAAAAGCACACAGAAACACACACATCAGTGATAAGCAGAAAATTGGTCTGTGCTGAAAATAGGTCGCTAGTGGCCATAGTTTATTTCAGTGAAATAGATAAAGTACGAGGTTCATTAGCTAGCCATTTCTTTCTTTCCTGTAGTGTTGCTGCACAAACCTCACATGCTGATGCATCTGACAGACTACTGTAGCTGGCTCAGGTCAAAAAAAATAAAAAAAAAATAAAAATCACATGGTCTATAAAAAACTGCATCGTACAAACTTTCAAACTTCTGGAAAACCGCAAACTTAAAGAGACATCTCACTCAGAGCGCTTGCTCTCGCCACTGCTGCTCGCACACTATACCACAAATGATGACTTCTGTGTGAAATCCGCCTGAGAAACAAGCATATCAAACAACACAATCAGAACATAGCTCTGTCAGCTTCATCTGTTTTTGCATAGAAACCATGTTTTAGCCCTGTATGCAAAGTGTATGACACATAGGGGGTTGCCTTAAAAACATGAATAAATTGTGCAATAACTTTTTAAGGATTAAATTGCACAAAAAACGAAAAAATACCAGATGTAAAATTTAACCTCCTATGAAGCAAACTGATATACAATTTCTCTCTTCTCTTTTAAAAAAAAAAAAAATTTGTCAGAAGGTTCAATCAATACTCCAATTTTAAAAAATAACATTTCTGGCAATTTCATGGTTCAAACATACCAAACACATTTCATTATAATGAGAGCTAAAAGTATTTACTGTAACAATGAACCTCCTTGTGGAATAAAAGGCAACATTGTACTTACATCACCACCACCACCACCATTAGTAGTTGGGCGGTAAGCCACATTGGGCTTTGGAGTGCTGTAAGAAAAGTGAGGGGGAAAAAAACAAACAATATTAACATCACCAAATAGATCACTATTATTTTACATTATTAAACCAAAGGAAATAATGTTAATTAACATTTGAATGCACAGAAATATGCACTTACCTTTCCTTCTTTGCTGTAATAGGAAGAAAGGAAACAGCATCAGCACAGAGTACAGATATACTTTTTAGACCTCTGCCTGCCTTTAATCAACACACTAACGTTTCACTGATCAACATCAGAACAATGAGGACGGCAGTAAAAGTCTGATTTGAATATAATGTGAAAACTAACCGGGCAGATATCCTTTCTTTTTGGCAAACCAAATGGCAAATATCAGTAGTGCTACAAGCAGCAGAGCCACTATTACACCAGCAACAATTCCTCCGACGTTTAGGTCGCCTTGAAAACACAGGGAAAGATGGTAAGGTGAACCAGTACACTTCCTTTGTGAGGTAAGTAAGAAACAGCTCAGGCAAAAGCACTTTTGTGGACTGTGAAGGGCACTTACGAACTTCCATCTTCATAGCTCTACTTTTCTGAGGAGCGCCAGCGTCATTGACAGACTCACAGTAGTAGTCCCCGGTATCTGTCTTGGCTGCAGCAGGAAACTCCTACACACACACGCACGCACACACGCAAAACATTAACGGCCAACGCACCATATCAAACACAGTAAAGATTACACAAGGTAACGAGCCGTAGCTTACCAGTATGCCACTCTTTGAATTTAGCCTGTAGGTGGCGTTTTTGAAGCCAGCAACATTACTAGGGTTATCAGGCAGAAGGACGCCATTTTTGTACCACCTGTATGTGGGAGGGGGTGAAGCGTTTTCATCAAAGCAAGACAGGAAGGCTTTCCTTCCCGTTGTTACCGATGAGGGGACATTACACAATGGCACAGATGGAGGCACTGTAGGACAAAAAATTTAGTTTTTTATCTGGAGCACTTATAAATGGTAACTTACGACCTCCATTACAGCAAGTAAATGTGACACAGTCTTACCCAGAACAGTCAGATTCACATCGGTTTCCCCAACTTGGGTTTTGTCAGCACTAGTTATCTCACAGGTGTACACTCCAGTATCTTTACGAGTAACTGTGGTGAATCTCAGATTGGTATCACCATACACAGTCAAACGGTTAGCGTACGGCGCTGTGGGAAGAAATGCAGCATTACTTAACCAGTATGGAAGTATTTAGAAAAGACTTTTTCTTTTAATCTAAATTTGGATCTGTCAGATAAACTAAGTGACCGGCACCAATGCAATCACCATGACATTAATGATGTCATGGTGATTAAATTAAATTTTGGGAATATTGTGGTTTTATTTCTTCCTCTACACATGGGTATCATGTGTTTAACTTTAAACTTTTAAGCTAAGTAAAGAAAGATGTATGAGTTAGAAAAAAGAAAAAAAAAACACAAGAAAGAAATGTCAATCTTACCTGTTGGTTTCCCATCGTGAACCACAAACACCTGAGAGCCTTTTCGGTTCTTAAATTTCCACCGAAGTAAAATGTTTGAACCAAAGTTTCCTGAATATGTGCAAGTTAAGTCCACACCTGAAGAGAGAGAGACACGTAGTCTATAATATTTAAATGCAATTTTGTCTTATTATATCACTTCATGCCAAAAAACTCTGAACCTGTGACTTCAGTAGACACATCAAAGACAAGTTTGCACATTTCCTGGGTAATCGTTCACATTCAAAATTCTGTTTTAAGACTCACCTTTGTTCTCTTCCACTCGTACATTTGGTGTTTGAGAACTGACCGAAAACTGACCCCTTACACCTAGACACACAGATTAAAATAAAACATTACGTGATTAAGTGGAACACTCATCATCAAGTGCCAACGCCAAAATACTCACTTCCTTTAAGCAAACCGGCTTGTAGCCTAAAGTTATATAATTATAAAGCAAGTGAATGCAACAGCAATACAGGCATGATACAGTTACCAATCTTTGTCTGTGAAATAAAACTACTTTTAAAAAGCTGTTTAGTGCCATCTTCTGTCAGTACGTAATGTTACATCACCAGGCTGGTTAGTCAGTTGCGGCCAATAGACTTGCAATAGTTTATGTTGGCTAACTGGTAACAGAACCAATAACTCAGGGGAAAATAAGGCCACTAAAGCTAAAAGTCAGTTTAAGGGGGTGCTGTGACAATTAGTTTTATACAGAGGATATACTGTCCACTTTCATTCAGTCTTCAGCAGTCCATGGTTCTTTGTTGTTTAGCTAACTGGAGTGACACAGGAAAATCCAGCTTTTAGCTGTATTGCACGGACTTGTAAAACACTTTATAAATGGGGACTGCTGGAGGAGAGCCTGTTTAATTCAGGTGACATGTGGTTTATTGGACCAACAAGTTAAAGTCAGAAACTCTGCAGTCCTATGGAAATTTGAATAGTTAGCATTTGAACAGTCAGCAGCCTGTAATTTGAAATTCCCTCATACTGTATTCGAGCACAAGTATTGCCCCACAGTGTCTCTTTGAGCTTAATCTTTTAAGTGTTTTCATTTCAGTTGCACGGGTGTATAAAATCAAGGACCTTGATTTTATAGGCTTGCAGTCTGCCTTTACAAACACCTGCAAAAGAACAGGTGCCTCTACAGAACTCAATTAATTTATTCACAGCGATGTAATAGGATGGACCAAGTGTTATTTATACAATGTGTTTCATGACCTGTAAACTAAATGTTGTCCATTGACAGCCAAAAGAAAATATATACATTAAAAACAACAAAAGAGATCAATAAAAACATTATAAACAGTATAAAATACAATAAGCTTACTGAATAAACATATTCCCATATGTACCCACCATTCACATAGACACATACGGACCCCATACTGCTTAAAAAATAAATAAATCACACATGTGCACACACGCCACACGCACGCACAAATGCACACCCCCTGCAGGATATCAACTTTTAGCCTTAAAGATTTGACTCAGTGTTGCTGTAGTTTAACCTGTCTGAAAAGTGAAGCAAGAGTGAAATGAGTAAAACATTTGTGCCAACTCTTTGCTAAACAGAAAATACAGATTATAAAAGAACAAAACAAAACAACAACAACAAAAACCATCTTTGCTCTGCTTAAGTTGGTGTGAAAACTGTGTTTTATAACCCAAATTTAACACTCCAAAAACATGGTAGGCAGGTTTAGGTGAAGAGAGGCCAGGAGATGTAGTTCATCAGGCTTCAACGGGAAATAAAATTCCAAACCTAAATATTTTTCCTTGTAATTTGTTTAATAAACAGACCTGAACTTATAAAGTTCAGATCTGAAAAAAATAAATACAAAATACAAAAATTAAAAAAAATTACAAAATCAATTGAAGGTTTTTGCTCATTTCTTTAAATTAGACATTTTACACACTAAAATCTGGATCAAATGATGAATGAATTATTAAAATAATCCTTCTAGGCCAACGACCACAGTCAAAAAATCCAAGTGCTCCCAGAAAAATTATAAGGTATTCCCAGTAGACCACAAACTTCCATTATGTAAATGATCAGGTACACAGCACTGAGGATTGAAGAAGATACCCTTTGCCTAAACACTCAGAGCACGCTCAGAAGCTTTCAGGGTGTGGTTAAACAAAACATCAAAACAAAAGTGGCTCATTCCTGTCCGCTGAGCCAGGAAGCTTCCGGTGAAACTATCGGCTCTTTGGGTGAAACTGGGTCTTTTCGGGCACGTCAGCGATGCCAGTAAAAAGCCTCTCTGTCACAACACATGTCCATCTGTTGCTCCACTCCACATTACACTGCACAGCTGCCATTACTTTAAGTCACTAGAGTTACATGATTAACCACTGCCCTGTCTGCTAAGCTTACCTGGCACACAAACTTCAACTACAGCAGAAGGCAGATAATTATTAACTCAGTGCAAATTCATTCTGTGAACATTCACCTAATTTTCTACAAGGTGCCAAGAAAAATAAGGCTAAACTTCAGATTATCATTGATGAAATACAGTGCTGGCATGCGTTTTCATGTGTTTAACCTAAAACCTGTGGGCATTTCTTACGGGCAATCTCAACTGAGATAAGGCGACACAGTAAAGATTTTAGTTTGGTGGAAAGATAAGGTAGGAGTGCAAACTGAAAGAACACGCCATGACTTCCTTGTTTGCATGCTTTTAGAGTTTCAGTGTACTGAGAAGTCTTGACAGCAAATGTATCTGAGAAGTGGAACAAGTTTTAAAGGAACTTGTCTGACAGCCACTGTACAGAGTTTGGTTAGTTTGGTGAGCAAACTGTAAACAGGTTACAAGTTTGTGAGTTAGCTTTTTGTGGTTTGTTTTTGTACATAACATACACACCATTTCCCATGATAACCTGTTTACTCACTCGTAATACCAATTCAAAAAAATAACTGTACAAATACTTGACACCTTTCAAGCAATTCAGAAAATCTGAGACAGTATAAAGGATACAAAACAGTTCAAAATGTGTATAATGATAAACGTCAGACTGTGTGCAAAACAGTAACAACAACAGCTGAATATTAATCTATTTTTTTAAACAGACTTTTGCCCTGAAACTGATAACTAACTACAGTATCACACAAATGATCATCATGGATCCATCAGCAGAAGGAAACAGAAGGAAAATACAGAATAATGAGCAGAATTTTTTGTTGTTGTTTGTTTTTAAATCAGGGGAGAGCGCGAACGCAGTCCCCCACTCGTTTGCATATCATTGTAGGTTTTTAAGGCAGGCCTGATTATTCTCCCCCCCCCCCATTTAACTTTTTAAACTCTTTCCCATAAACAGTCACCTTTAAATCTGTGGGGGGTTTTTTTAATTTCTTGTAGAGATGATCCTAAAAAAATCTTTTTTAAAAAACCTCGCTGTATATAAGTCACTGCACTTTACAAAGAATTAAAACAAGACGAATACTGACCGATACCTACTGACCCCCTTTAAAGTAGGCATGTGACAGGAAATCACCTAAGAACCAAAGTAAATACCAGCTGTTTTGAGGAGTTACCTTTGACTCAATATGGCCTCACTAAACATCTTTAGGGTTGTGTAAAAGTAATGGTAGCGTGGAAACGGAGGTTTAAGATGTTCTAAGAGTAGGACTGCAAGGCCATGTATTCGACTTATGTAATATTTCAAAATGGCCTTTCATGTTTTCGTTCAAAACTAGGGCGTTGTAACTGAACCTGCCCATATTTTTAAAGAACCGTTAAGCTTCTAATTACGGTTTAGTAAAAACTATTGCAATCAGCAGACTACAAACAAGAATTTACTGTTCAATTACTATCTTCTTTAAAAAGGGAACAAAACAAAAAAAAAAACACGGGTGTTTAACTGTTGAATACCTACAAAGAATATATCTTTGTAGTTGAATACCTACAAAGAAAATAAACATGAATAAATAAAAAGAAATCTAAGTTTGCTCACCTATTGCTGCGCCAGAGAACAAAAGCAGCCAAAGGACTCCCTTCACAGTCATGTCGGGTTTCTTGTTTATTGTTCGACGGCGCTCTCCTTTAAAAAAGTTCTCTGGTGAAACAAGCCTAAAGTGCGCGAAAATCTTCTTTGTGTCGAATAAAGAATGAATGCTCTCCGTTTTACCGACTCCTACTTCTCTTATTTCGTCGTTCTCAGCTCGAGTAAACCCCTCTTGTTACCTGAAGAATCGACGCAGGTGACAAACACCTAACTTCCGGTAATGAGATCCTCTCAGGTGCCTCCCACGGCGGAGGTAGAAAAACAGGTTTGACTAGAACACACCCATCAGAAACTACATCTCCCCGATAGGAAACAGACGTAATGGTTAGTTGTGTCAATACTCTAGTGATATTAACAGTCTTAAAACCCTCAATCACTATCGGCGGCGTGGGTTCTGCGTGAAACTGATATGCGTGTTTGTAGGCCATGCAAGCGCTCGCAGTTAGGTCCTGGCGTGGTGTTTTCCAGCTGAGTCAGAAGTGAGGAACAGTGCAGACTTTCAATGGCACTATATTTAAAGAATACCATACAGAGTCGTATGTATTCTTATATCTTTACCTTATTTTTTAATATTTGTAATGGCTTCTTGACATTTATGTGAACTGCGTTTTAACTTTTTTAAGAAAATTCCTTTATAAATAAAGTTTCTTATTAGCACCATTACATTTTTTTTAATCGTGACAAAACTAAACATTGGTATCACTATACCAAAAGTAGAACCAAACTGTATGTATTCAGTGCTAAGAGAGCAATCTATTGTATTAAAATGTACAGAGTTTAAAACGAGAATTACTCATAAACAGACCAATACATAAATACATATGTGTTTGCATAAATGCATGTTTATTTTAGTTACATGAACAAATAAATCTTAATTGAAACAGAGACAGAAAAAAGTGGATAAATGTGAAAAACACAAACAATGAAACTAGCTGCAGTAAACCTGGTTTGACTGCTTTTGCAATCTGGACAAACAATGAGTGTCAAACTCCTGCCAGTATCAGTCTGCTTTCTGTTTTCACCTTTCAAAATCTATGAATCAGATCGTATTTTTAGCTCGCGTGTCTCTTATTTCCTCTCATTTTAAAGGTCAGTTCCTCTGCATGCGTAATTGTATTGGAATCAATTAGTAATATTTAATTCATGATTTAAATATAGCCCACATGCGGCTGATATGGATTGTTTCTTGCATCATAATATGCAAAACATTGTCACATTATTACTTGTTATGTTTAAGATAAAGTTCAGGAGAAGTGCTGGAAAGTGAAACTGTGCAAAGGACTCATCAGTGCATGATTCAGTACTTTGGACCTAAAGATGACACCGTGCTTCGTTACGCAAGCCAGCATGTTATTGAGTAATTGTTCAAATAATGCTCACAGGCACACGGATTTGGGCAACATGATGACAAGAGTTGCTCGGCTCGTGTGGCACTTGATTGGAAATGTTGCTGTTTAACTGCATGCTGATCGCATATTATCAGATCTTCTGCTCACTCTTAGGAAGACACATTTTTAACACTGTCTGTAGGTGTAAAATGACATCATGCAGATACAGGTATGTCGGCATACAGACACCGCATACTTGTAATTACATTCATGAAATGTATATGTGCATGTGCATTTTAACAAATGTACCTTATTTTTATTCAAAAGAAAGTTTAATGATACAACTTTATTTTATTCTTTTTTTTAAAGTATTTTATAAAAAAAGATCCATATTATTTCTTTATTCTGTATACAGGTGCTATAGATTAATCATCTTGCTGTTTTGACAAAATACAAACAATCAGTAAAATACCTTCTCGTTTTTTTTCAAATGGTAGTTGGACTGTATTTCTTGTTTACAAGGACTGCTTTTCAGAAGCTGAACTCAAGTGCAAATTTTATTCATTCATTTTATTATTCATTCATGTTCAGTTAAAGGATGAAATTTCAAAACAGATCCTGTCAATGACAGATTTTTATAGAAACAAGATATTCTTTTCCTTCTATTTCACTGTTCCTTTTCAACACCTTCAAATACAATTGGACTCACTTGGCTCAGCCAAAGGACATCCGCCTTAAGTATAGTATGAAATACCAGACACTGTATACACTCACTGGCTACTTAATTAGATACACCTTTCTACTACTTGATTGGACCCCCTTTTGTTTCCAGAATCGCTTCAGTTCTTAATGTCACAGATTCAAAAAGATGCTGGAAACGTTCCTCTGAGATTTTGGTCCATACTGACACGATAGCGTCACACAGCTGCTTCAGATTTGCTGGCTGAACATTCATGATGCAAATCTCTTGCTCCACCACATCCCACAGCTACCTATCACACTGAGATCTGGTGACTGTGGAGATCATTTGAATCCTGTGAACTCATTGTCATGTTCAAGGAGTCAGACTGAGATAATCTGAGCTTTGTGACATGGTGCGCTATCCTGCTGGAAACAGCCATCAGAAGAGGCTGACCTCGGAAGAAAACACTGCACCACTGAAAGAATTTTTAATGTAAAATCATAAATTGATCATGAATGAGTATCTGACTTAGCTTATAGTTTCAAACATGTACTAAATAAGCCTCAGCCAAGCATGGCTCATGTGTTTTAGGCACACGTGAAAGGCAAAATTTTAAAAAATGGTGTTTGGGTGTCTTTGCAACTGTAGTTGAGGGACTTGATACAAACTATAGATCGTCTCCGCAGAATAGAATAGAAAAACTTGATTGCATGCAATAGTAAGTCAAACATCATTTGAAGCTTACATTAAAACCCTGTCAGCTATCTTCATTGCTCCAATCGATTTTTATTGACACAGCACGGTCTCCCGCTAGTGGGTCTGTGCAGCACAAGGTCACCTCCATCTGCTGTCATTTTTTGACAGCCAGGAGGAGACACCAGGGACAGATTTCAGTCAGGCAAAATAGATTGCTTACCTTAACGAGCGACGTGACTCAGCAATAATTCACATTGGAGAGTGCAGCGCTACAAAACTTTCGAGCTGTGAAGATTTCACTCGTTAGATGGAATAGCAAAACCAGTTTCCATCTCGTCTTAAAAACCCTCTAAAATAGACAGCTTTTGTGTTAGAAGAAGCAATCCCTTAATATCTTTCAACACTTTGACTACATCTGCTAGAATGACAGAATATAGATATTGAACACTGCAGAATCTAGAATTTTAGTTTTAAATCATGCTTTTTTTTCTCATTAACCTTATTGAAAGTCTGCCAGATATTAATCTGATACAACAGATAACTTAACAGCTTATAGCTGATATTAGTTTAGAGTATAGTGTATATGCAGCGGTATGTGTGCTTAGTATTGAGTGCATAATGCCAAGTGTGCAAGTGTGTGACATACCAAATATATACTGTGAGTACATTCAGTTTAACTTATTGCACTTTGTGCATACACGCAACTTCGGGGGAGTACAGCATCAGTGACCAGATGGTTATGGTTGCAGTGTTAAGATATGCAGCAGTTTGGCGCCTTCTTCACAGCCAGTGAATATCCAACAGCATGGGAAAGGTCATCAAGGTCAACAGTAGGCCACTGCAGCTTTGTAATAGGACACTCCATGCAGAGCAGGGGAGGAGGAGCTCTGCGATAAGACAAAAGCAACACAGGTTCACAAGGAGGCCCAAATGTTCTATTCTTATTTGTAAAAATAACAGGAAGTGCACATATGGGACAAACGAGTGTGAGGATGAGCATCTTACTTTTCTCAACTACCGAAGTTTTGGACACAGGGGCCAAGTCGGCCACTCTGATGTTGCAGGTGAAGTTGGACTTGCCGTTGGGCAGGTTCTTAAACAGCAGGCGACAGACATTCCCCGGGAAGATGCGGGCTTTGGCTCGTTTCTTGAAGGGGGCGTGCTGCTCCTCCGCTGGGTCAGTGGTGTCGAAGAGGCGTTCACCATGCGTGTACTTGCAAAAGACTTCTGATGACTCAGAAGGAAGTGAGTATTTGCAGTCCATCCTGAGGTTGTCCTCATTGATGGAGCAGTAGGACAACTGAATCACCTTCTGAGCAGATGCAAAGCCTATAATGAAGCAGGAAGAGATGATCTGGATTAAGAACACAAACTTATACATTTGAGGTTGCTCAATGAGGAAGTGTGAAAATTTTAGATCTTACCGAAGAGTAATATGGTGGTAAAGAAAGACATTCTCACAAGGTTCCTAAAAAATCTAAAACAAGTTAAAAAACAAAAAGAGAAAGTTAGAGTTTTTTTTATTGTGCTTGTCTCGACATTATCTGGATTCCAAATAAACCTGAGTCAGCTGTAAAGAGTTGGGTCAAGTCGCTTCGGAGACAGTGACAACATCACACTTCTGCAGCTCTGTGCTAAACCACAGAAAAGTCCCAGTACCCTTAACACAACACAACAGATCACAATCCAGCCTCATCGTTCACACTGCAAAGAATCGAAGTACAAACTTTACTGACACATTTCCGTGCTTAACCTCTTTAGAGGGTACCAGCTAATTATTCATCTCCTCGCTATTAGAAAGAATAGACTAAGCACTTCATTTTATTTGCTTGATGCAAACCAACCCCAGCCTGCATTCAAACATTTGCTTTAGAGCAGCTGGACCAAATATTTCATCCAGAATAACCGAATGACAGAAATGCACTGTGCATGCCACGGTTCGATATTTTGCCATTCAGATTAAGCAGCATGCACATACATAGCACATGAATCCCTCTCACCTTCTCTGATGCATTTTTGAGTCTTCCTCAATGCTCTGCAGTGTGATGCTGGGGGTAGATACAGTAGAGGTCGGCTTATAGAAGAAGCAAGGGAGAGGGAGGGCGGGAGGAAGGGATGGGAGGGGGGGACATAGAGAGGGGAGGGGGAGAGAATGCTGCTCCAGTGGACTTTGGGGACATTTCTTAGGACTGTGTACGGTTTTCTATTGATTTTCAGCCTGTTTTACCAGAGAACAGAGGATCACGTGTCAGTACACAAACCTCTGGTTTCATTCTGAAAAGAATGAAGGAGGCAGATGAATGAGAAGGGATACGTGGTGACGAGGATTTGATTAGCTGACACACCTCAGCAGCTGATCTACTCAATATGTGCAAGCGCTATGTGTGTCAGCAATTTCTCTGCTACTTTCGCCAACATGAATTTTAAACAGAGACGTGGCGATTCGTTTAACGCAGAAAAGGAGACAAAACTCACGAGATCACAAGGCTGATGACAGGATTATATAGTAGCTTTCTGCAGATACTTTATCAGCAATCACTTAATTAACCTGAGAGCGAACCATGCGAAAGGATAAATCTGAAAACATTATTGGAAGTGCTTCCAATAAGCACTTCCACTCCTACAACTGCACTGTGCACTAAATTAAATCTGGTAAAGACCCACATAATATAAAGCTGAATTGCTAAATAAGATGCTACACACCTACTTTTTCAAAACACTTTTAAAGTAAACCTTTTTTTTTTAATGTATCTAACAATATCTTGTGCTGTCTAAAATCCTCAACACCTTCCAGATCTTGTTAAATCCCCAGAGCCAAACCCACAGTGTGCTCTGCCTCCTCATCACACTGCTTATCCACTTCATCAAGATCCTTCCTGAACAGCTGCCATGCTGAAGCAGTCTCCCTGACAGAAGTGTTGCAGAGGTCTCTGAAAGGCACAACCCTCAGCAGTCTCTGATAGCTGCGGATGCCCGCTACTCTCCTGCCGTTTATTCTAACACTACGTTTTCTTGCATTTTCTTATTGTCTTCTCCTTTTCGAATATAAATAGCTGAGAGTGCAGGTTGTGATGATCCCCGCATGCCAAAAGTATTCATTAGAGACTCTGTAGCTGTGAACCCTGCTGGTCCTCTGCTGGATGCTGCTGCTAATACACTGCAGATGAAACACGAGCCCTTGCCTGCTCTTTTCCAATGAGTATTTTGCTCCTTTATTGTTGTCATACGATATAACTAGTATTATATTATCGTCAAGAAATGGTTACTAAATAATAGCTTTATGTTACACAGAAAACAATACATGCTTGTGGTATCTGTCCTCCACTTTAGGACACTTAGCATTATTGTGCTTGGTGTGTACAGGTATGCCTCCTGGGACAAATGTGTATTGTGTGCTATCCTTTCAGACCAAGAAAAGAATAAACTAAAATGGTAAATGCTCTTATATAGAACTCAAAGTGCTTTACACAACATGCTTTATTCACTAATTCTCACTCATTCATACAAACACTTTTATCTATGGTTAAGTGCTTTCTATTTAACCTTAAAATGAGTGGATTCCCTGCTCTACCTCCTGCGCCCCCCTAAGTAAACTTGGAGTGTGTGACAGTGGATAGGCTACATACACCTGTCACTGCTAAATGTCATATTTATATCCAAAAATGTTCACATCAGAAAAACTGCCATGTTTTCCTTTTTTAATTTAAATGTTTTCTATATGCTCACCAGTCACTTCATTGGGTACACCTGCTCAACTTCTTGTTACACAAACATCTAAACAGCCAATCAAATGGCAGCTACTATGCAGACATTGTCAGGGTGACCCGCTGAAGTTCAAACTGAGTATCAGAAGGGGGGGGGGGCAATTTCAGTGACTTTCAACATGCCATGCTTGTTGGTGACCGACAGGCTGATCAGAGTATTTCAGTAACTGCGGGTTTTCACACAGACCGGGTCAGAGGTCAGAATAGTTAGACTACTGATAGGAAGGCAACAAACACTCCTTTACAACCAAGGTATGCAGAATAGCATCTCTGCAGCAGAAGACCACACCAGATGCCACTACTGTCAGCTAAGAACACTGCTCAAGAGACACTTTGGGTCTTTCACTACCAGCTGAGCACCGTTTAAACACTACAGCCCATCTTGTCCTCATGGTTCGAAATCTCTGAGAAATGTTTGTTGAATTTATGCCTTGAAGATTTAGGACAGCTCTGAAGGTATAAGAATGTTCAGCCCAATACTAGCAAGATTTACCTATAATAAAGGTCATTGTTTATAGATATTTGTCATATTTATGTCTTAAAGTTTAATCAAATATAGCTCAATGTCAGCGTATTCAGTTGCCAGAATGCCTCCTTTTTAATGTAAGTGTTTTATATAGTTTGACCAACAAACAATGATTAGGCCAGACTACAGCGTGAAGGGATTTTAATACTACAGGTTCTCTATTTTCCTGAAACTCGTTTTACTTGTCCTAATAATTTAAGGGCTTCTTCGGCCCATTATTAGTGGTTCCACCGAGTGATTTGAAAAATATAGAGAAGTCATTATTTAGGTGAAGCAAATATATACAGTAATATATATAGGAGCAACGTAACAAACACCACCTCTACACATTTACTTGTCTGTGGGTAAAATATGTTTGAGGACTAGATGTGAGCTTTCAGTAGGCTTAAAGCCCCCCTGAGTTTGGATTCATTCAGCATGTGTTCACTTTGCAGAGCATTGGCTGCTGTTTTTTTCGGTGGTGCTTCTAGTTTTTGACCTGCAGGGGGAACTCTTGTTGTGCGCCAAGAATTCACTTTTACTTGCCTGAAATGTGAATAGTGCAAATAGTAGTGAGTAAATGGTGAATTAAAAAGAAGAAAAAATAAAAGATATTGTTTACTTGCAACTCAACATGGCCAAGTCAAGAGAACGCACAAGTTCCCAAGCCTTTCAAGTGCACTTTTTTTCCATTCCGGTGTTAAGTTTGGCTTGATAGTTTCATGAGCATGACTCTCAAATCAAATCTGTGACGCTATGTAATGTAATGTATAGAAGTCAGTTATTTGAGTGTATGATGATGTTTGGATAGTCTGTGAGTTTAAATGAAGCAGCAGCAACACTGAGTTGAGCAGTCAGCGCTCCTCTGCGGGCGCTGCTGATGCTTCCCTTCACATCGGCGCAGCGACAAATGACAGGACAGCGGACAGCAGAGATCAGGTGAGACAGGCCAAAGGAACTCTAACGTTCTGCACGGCTATCCTCAGATCTGCATGTTCCAGATGCATGTCTGTATAAATGTGCGGATTTTTTCACCTTTGTTGAGAGTAATGCGCGTGCCACGGCGTGGACCGCTCAGCAGTCTGCTGCAGTGCACAGACACCGCAGAGGCGTAGTCCATCTGCATTTGGGCTGCAGACAGTCCCACATCCAGGCGTCTTAGAATTACGCTATTGGAGGCTACAGGAGGCTAATAGGTGCGATATGGAGGTTACCCTACATTTAGGATGCATGTTCTTATATCTGTATGTCTGACATATCTTGTGGTGGTATTCTGCGGCAGCATAAGTTTAACGTTTTGTCCCATGTTGAACTTTGCCAGGCTCTAGCTGGTGTGAAGGTTGATCTGATCCGGCCGATAGCCTGTCTATCGCCATGGAGCTGCACCTGGCCGTCATAGGCTGTCTCCTCTTTGGCAACATAATGATAACGCATCAGACGACTCACAGTATGTCTCTTTTTATTGACTCTTTTCTTATTACCATCCAAGTGGAATTTATTACTAGGACTACAA
>VURO01035079.1:3199-59482 GCA_015108175.1 Pelvicachromis taeniatus | reverse complement strand
TGATAAAATTATATATATATATATATATATATATATATATATATATATATATATATATATATATATCACACACAAATAAACCGTTAGTGAAATTTGAGCGCCACACCCACGTGATCGACTCAAAAAATGTTTCTGTGATACTGCGGCAAAGATGTTGTTGCTCAGATTCACCACAGGGATCAGTAAAGATTCATTCACACACGCACACATGAATAGATATAGATAGATATATACGGTTCAAAACTAATATGGCACTTATAAAATTAAATAATAATTTATCATCATTTAAAAACTGTATTTTGTATTTATTTGTTGTCTTTGTCTAACATTATAATTAGTTAATGAATAATACAGGTAAAAAGAAATAATTCAAATGCAAAGGCTCAACAAAAAACAGTAAAAAATATATAAATAAATCCCCGGCCCCCCAACACAAGAAAAATGAGAAATGTTTCCAAAAATCTGAGGATACAGGCTTAATATTGTAACGGTCACTAATGCTCTCAAGCACCAGACGTTTTGATCTCACCACGGTTTATTAAATAGGCACAGGAAAACGGGCCGTTAACCCTGAAGAGAGTCTTCCAGTCCCACTCCTTTCAAGCTCCGAACAACAAGAACCCCCTCCCCTTCCCACACACACTCACTGACTTTTCCTGCAGCACAACCAAACATGTCTCTTAAAGAAACAACATCACTGCGCAGAGATAGTCAACCTGTCACACTAAAATAATCTTTAACAATCGTTACACTGTCCCCCCAACAATAAGTTCCTCATCCTCGAGGGAACAACACAGTGTCTGAGGCGGGGGCATAGTCTACGTTGCCTCCTTGACCTCTTGAGCCCCTGGGGTGTAGAAGGACCTTTAGGTCTTTGAGGGAAAGAACCTGAAGGAGGGGAACACAGCTCCTGCAAGGGGCCCTTCTGTGCAGGTTCATGGGGGCTTTGTACGCATCCCTCAGGGAAAGGGGGAAGGACTGTCCTCTATAGGGGGCCATTCCGTCTCTGTGCAGCACCACTTTCCTCCCTCTAGGAGGCAACTGCACCCTGTAAACTACTTCCCCAACTCGTTCCAGGATGCGGCAGGGCCCCACCCAGCTGCTATCCAGTTTAGGATACCATCCTTTCTTCCTCTTTGGACTGTAGAAAAGAAAAATCAAGAAATTGTCATTGCACATTGTCACAGTACAAGGCAACGAAATTTGCTCTCTGCATATAACCCATTCACTCAGTGAAGCAGTGGGCAGCTAACAATTCAGCGCCCGGGGCGCTAACAATCCAGAACCACACCTGCTCCCCAGCATGGAAGTGCCTTCTCTTTTGGCGCAGTCCTGCCTTCGACGGCTGCTCCCAGGCGTAGGAATGTGCCGAGTTCAGCCGGTCCTGCAGCTTCCTCACGTAGTCCCAGCACGGTGGTGCCTCTGGTGCATCTGAGGGCTTCCCAAAAGCCAGCTCGGCAGGGGTCAGGCCTCCAGCACAGCTGACCTCAGCAACCTTGGCACCACAACCTGCCACCTCTCCTCCTCTGTGGCAGGATCTTTCCAGACAAACTCCAACACCCCTCCTTTAGCCTGAGAACATTAAACTTGGTCCCCAGCCCCTTGGTACAGATGGAAAGCCCAGTGACCTCATCCCATAGGAGTTTCTCCTCCCTCTCAATACCACATTATATAACTTCAAAATGACACAAAAAGATTAATATACTACACTAGATCCATATTACCACTGCTGACCTTAGCATAAAATATCAAAGTTTTAGTATAGCCTTTGGACTTTAGGGGAATTGTGCTTTCGGTGTGTTCTTGTCTTAAATTTGAAATCTTAGTCTTATCTTAAAAATTTCCATCGCAGAGCAAACATCCTGGTTGCTTCTGTTTCAGTGAACCCAGTGACTACATTCCTATTTGCTCCACGTGGGCCCCAGATGTTTCCATGTCTCACCTACCTGGAGCGAAATGTCAGGGTGGACTGTGAGTTCCCGGAGACCTACGAGGTCCCCGGCCCCTACTGCGAGTACCGACAGGACAGCCGGCTGGTGGGGACCACCTACCCCAACCAAGTCATCTTTGTGACCGTAGACGACCGTAGAAGGAGCAACGTAAGCCTGGTCTACCCTAATCTGTGCCGCCTCACTTGGGCGCCGATGGCTGATGAGAAGCCGTACACCTACACCTGCAGGGTTTATCAGGGGAGCAGCTGGAAGGAGAACAGCATGGCCGTTCATCACAGTGAGTAGCGTTTACTTATTATCTGTTTCCCACAAACACCAGTGGAAACTAAACTCAAGCTTTCCTCCTTTACAGGGCTTCTTCCAATTTGCTCTGCAATCAGTGTTATGTTCAAATCAGCACCATGGCTTTTATCGCTGGTGTTTTCACTTCCTGTGGCTGTGGGTCTTCTGAGTCCTTGATCTCTTGCTTTCACAGGATAACAACTCAGTGGGCCTTTCTTAGTATACAATTTATGACTCTCTCTGGCATGATGGTTGTGCATTAACTCAAGTTATAGGCAGAGATTAGAAGCCATGAATATCTCTCTAAATGAAGACTGAATAAAAATTTTAAAATAACCTCTCCCTTAGCATTGGACTATTCTTCAAAAATGTACCGCTGATGTGTAAGAGATTTTATGTATCAGACCTCACTGTCACCTCAGTACCTTGATCACCTTTGTTTCACAAGGGAAAAGAATTCATGTCAAGAGGAAATGGCAAACATGGCAAATGAATGCAGCATTCTCTTTTATGAAAAAAGATTTCTTTGATAACAAATCTTTTATGATTTGTTATAAATCAGGTTTTTTTTTTTTTCTAACCCCAAATGGAGGGAGTATGTAATCAGTTCCATTTGTTTTGTCTAGCTTGTAAATAAGTTTTGGGATATACAAATATTTTGTTAATTAAATTTATTACAAATAAGTTTTTATCATATTAAAGAAGCTGACAGAAGAAGAAGTCTGTATATGCCTATATTAAGAATGGAGGTCATCTCTGAGCGCTTATGTTCTTCTATCATAGAGACATATCTATAAAAGAATAGAGAGCCCTTTGTTGTAGAACAGGAAAGGTCACCAGTTTGCGCAACAGCGCATACGGTCTGGAAACCTAATGATGTATTCATGTGACCGCTATGACATTTGAATGACAGTAATACATAACTGCACTAACACTGCCTTTCCTGCTAGCACTGGACCTCTTTGACCTTTAGGTCATTTAAATTACACCTGGATACTGGATCTGCACGTACGGCCCACCTGATAATAAGAAAATCACTCAAATCCTTTTTTTGAGAGCAGTAACGTAACTGAGATGATCACCCCTTCCCTTGAAGATCTCGGAGAAGATCTTGGAGTCACTGCACCATGTTTCAGTCTTTACTTTAAAGCATTTCTCGTGTCATCATCATCAGTCCACCTCAAAGCTCAAAAAGACACAGAGCTGTGTCGCTGTTTCGATTGTTGCAGCTTTGCATTAATTAAACAAAAACCTATATAGCAGCAGTCCAGCAGAAACACATCTCAAAGATATAAAATGTAAGCAATAGATATTGAAAGTGTAACATTTTGCATTTCAAGTAATCACTGCAGCTCATCTAGGGTGTTTAAAGGAGATATTGCTTAAAACATTAATGTGCATGGTACTGGCAAAGTATGAAAGTATTGTTAAAGTATTTCCATTTTACTCACCTTCCATATTATCCAACACCAACATTTGGGGCCTTGTTAGGCTGTATGTATGCATTTTTTAGTTTTAATGATCACAGTGAAAGAATCATTGTGTCTGCAGGTTTTTTTTCGTTTAACGTTGCCAGTATTATCAATGCAGCTTTTTCACTATTATTTAGAAAATGATTCTTGGAAGACATCCTAATATTTTTCTTCAAGTCATCTTATTTTTGGTTGTTTGACTGTAACACTAAAGGTGTACTAAGTTTTGCTAAACTACACTGACAAATAAAGATAATGATTTATGAACATTACCTGCATTTTCTCTGCACAAGTCGCTAGCTCTAAATTATTATTTTTTTAATTCATTGTTTTATGGTTTATTGTTTTTATTGCTTGGACTGGTGCCAACTCATTTCACAGAAATAAATGTATCAAACAAAATAAAAAATAGTCGGAGGAGAAGAGGTGCATCTTATCTCACACTTTCAGGCTAGGATAGAAGAACACCCACCAGTCCCAGCCAATGTAGATTTGAAAGTCTGGTTATATTTCTCATGTACACATTTCTTTTGTGCTAAATACCACCAAAACATCAGGTTAGCCATACTGATTTTTCTTTTTGGTACCTTATTATTTTTGTCCTACAGCGGGAGCACTTTTGCAATATATAGAAAGCCATTATATGTGTAGCAAAGTATCTATAAAGACCTATACATAAAATGCCTTTTATGACTTAATGTATGTAAAGCACATTCATTGTCTTGGTATTGAAAGGTGCTGTAAAAATAAACTTGTCTAATCTTGTATTGCTTGTGTGTCTTTGTCACCGGCACTACACACTGTTATATTACAGGAAATCACAGGTGTAATTGTTATTATCAACATTAGTTTTTGTTTTTTTGGGTCCAGAGCTTTAGTGTCCTGCATCCTGATTGTGATGACTGAGCTTAAACTGAACAACGTCATCAGTGTGATTATGAGTTACACCTTTGCAATGGTGCAACATAATAGCTTAGATTTAGTCAGGGTCATATGCATGACTTTTTTCTTGGCTGCACTGTATCTGTGAGGCAAATCTGTGCCTCACAGATACCTGCTTATTATTGATAACACACAAAAAAGTTGAAATTTACTTGCCAAAACTGGAACAGAGCGTTCTTGGACAGTCTGTTCATTAACAGCACAACATGCCATGTTATTTCTTGGTGAGACACCAGCAGATAGTTAGTGGTTAGAGCTTTGACTGGCAGCTGGCTAAAGGCCTCGATAGAGTTCAAAAGGGCCAGTTGAGTATTTTAGATATAAAGACCAAAGACATTTTTTTGTAACAGGCTATAAGTTGGTATACTCCCATGTGAGCATATGGGGATCGACTCGTTTTTGGAGCCACCCTAAAGTGGCTGCTCAGGAAACTGCAGGTTTGGGCACAGCTGTGCAAATATGTAATGAGTCTTTTTGTCATTTTTTCCATTAGACACCTCTAAATTAAGTGTGGGTGATGATGGGTGGTTATCTGATGTTTCAGCATTCAAAAAGATCATATTTGAGTAATCTCATTGTGGTTGTTCACACAGGCCTAAAGCTAAGGAAACTGAAGAACTGAAGAGTCTCTGCAAAGAACCCTTTGCAGAGCCTCAAAACATTGATGCAAAGGCATCAATAGTTAAGAATGACGGTGAAGCTGATGTCACTTCCTGTAATAATAAACATAGATCAGAAAAATCAGAGGAAATGTTTTCTGTCTAGAAATGGCATGGGTTCTTAGTGGAAGAAAGACTTCCTATTTACAGTAAGAACCAAGACTGACACTTTTAACACACTTTTAAAGACAAACTGCTCTTTTAAACTTTGCACAAAAAGTAAGGAGATTTGTGTTTGGTCGATTATTTCTTTGTTGTAACAATGCTAGTTGACATTAAATTGTTATAAGCCTGTTTATTTACCTTTAAATGGAGCCACATTTGTAAAATGCATTTGTGGGTTGAGCAGCAGAGCTGAGTCTGTGGGTTACACCCATGAAAAATTTGCCAAATCCTCCAATGCCAAACAGCTAATTCTGCTATTGACTGTTTGGTGTAGTTTTTTTAGATTGGATGATTGAAGTTTTAGAAAACTTCAACTAATTCAATTCAATTTTGTTAATATTTCACCAAATCACAACAACAGTTGCCTCCAGGCTGTTTTATTGAAAAGTAAAGACCCTATAATAATACAGAGAAGCAAGACTGATTGGTAATTTAACATTTTTTTCATTAAAAAATAGGGGCCACATGCTGCTCTAGGGGCCTGAGCAGCACGTGGAGGAACCATACACAGCCACAGTAGCCTGGCAGCTCCTCGTCATTCTGGTCAACAGCCTGGTCATGCTCTGCTGTGGGATGGCTTCCCATTTATTCAATCAGCATTTGACAGCCAGTGTAGTTGTGTTTGTTATAGAACAAGCGGTCTGATATTGGCACAGAAGATTTGGCAGGTTTTTCATGGGTGTAACCCACAGCCTCAACTCTGCTGCTCAACCCAAAAATTCAATTTTCCTTACAAATGTGGCTCCATTTGAGAGGAAATAAACAGGCTTTCCAACAGTATAATATATTTTTTTTTATCAAGAAGCATTTTTACAACAAATAATCAACCCAACACAAATCTCCTTACTTTGTCTGCTAAGTTTAGTTTGTAGATTTGTTGAACATAATGTTAAAACATATATAGCTACATACCTGTTTACACATATTACCTATATACATACCTGTTTCTCCTAGATAATGTAATACGCTGGGCAACCTCAACAGACTACTATCCAAAGTGAGAGCAATGACCACCTTCTCCATTTGACAACTTAGATTTCATCCAGTGTAGAAAATTAAAAAGCAGACCATTAAGGAGGAAGATTTTAACTAGTAACTCCAGCATAGCTCCTAGGCCTTTCATGTAGTTATGTTTAAAATGAAGGACAGGTTTGTAGAGCTCACTGGTACTGAGTACTAACGGGTTAAATTAAATAAGTATACACAATGAATTCCCAACTGGCACCCTCATCCTGCAGTACAGGTCTCTTTGTCAGTGAGAAGCTTAAATGCAAACCTTTGTAAAGGCTATTCTGTAGCCCAACACATCACAAACCAGATTTATCTCATGACACAGATGTGTTCCACTACCCCCGACTTCTCCTGGTTGGCGTTGGTAATTGCCTCATTGAAAAAGCAGTACAACTTCTATTAATATCTGCACCGAGTGCAAGATGAATGTTTATATAATGTACCTCAGAGCTGATAGACTTTATTCCTCCCTTGCCTGTATAAATAAGATGGACCTTTGGTGATAGTTTCTCTCAAAGGGGGAGTGGGTGGCATGGAGGGGCGACACAGGGGGCTGGGGCTTGGCTAATTTATCTGTGCAGTGCAGGCACAAAGCCAGGAAATTAGGTGGTTTGGGCTTTGGGACTTTGGCTAATATAAAACACAATATGCACACGCACACCCGGCGTCAGAGATGCAGCGCGAGATCTCTCGGGAGGAGGCCAAAATAAATATTAATTCACGATGAGATTAACCTGGCAGCTGCCTGCTGATCAGTCCCATCACATAACGTTTGAAGAGAGAACAGTGGAAATCAGTTGGGTCACATAGGTGTAAAGCACGCCTGTGGTTACCTGTAACTCAGGGCTCAATCTTCAGCCAGGATGACATTCTTATGGGTGCATGCAATGTTCCAATAAGATGTTCCTACACTAACAAGCTACAGTATGTTTTGTCTGTGACTTCAGCCACAAATATAGAAAAACTTGAAAGTTAAGTGACATATATTTTCTCCATCAGAGGCATTCTTGTAGTTTAGTAAAATGAAGTTTGGTGTCTCATGACACAGATTTTAGAAACGGTCTTAATTTGAATAATTGTTCTTCTGCTGCTGCAGCCTATCTGCTTCAACGTTCAACATGTACCTTCAGAGATACTCTTCTCCACACAGTGCCTTTGTTGTAACAAACTGTCTTTTGAGTTACTGTTGCCTTCCTATCAGAGAGAGAGAGAGAGCGATCAACCTTTATTAGTCACACACGTGGGAAATGTTTGGTCATGGCAGGAAGTACAAGAGCAGTAAAAAATTAAGAGAAAAAAGAGAAATAGAGAAAAACTATAGAATAGCATAAGATAAACAGAATAACATGCTATACAAAATAGAAAGAATACTATATACAATAGAATAAGTACTATATAAATAGAATAAAATACTCTACAAATAGAATAAAATACTTTGTTAAATAGGGAAAAAATTGCACTTGGTGCAATTTCACATCAAGGAGACAGGGCGAGAGTTACAATTGTGTATGGGATCTGCGTGTGTGTTTCTCTGCATGTGTGTGGTCCTCTGCAGAGACCATTTTGTAGAGTCTGACAAAAGTATTGAGGAAAGACCTGCGGAGTCTCTCCGTCCCACATCGTGGGTGCCGCAGCCTGCCACTGAAGGAGCTGCTCGGTGCTGTCAGAGTCTCCTGCATGGGGTGGGAGATGTTGTACAACAGAGATGACAGCTTAGCCATCATTCTCCTGTCACTCACCACCTCTACTGGGTCCAGAGGGCAACCTAGAACAGAGCTGGTCCTCCGATCAGCCTGTTCAGTCTCTTTCTGTCCCCCGCAGAGATGCTGCCGCCCCAGCAGACCACACCGTAAAAGATGGCTGAGGCCACCACAGAGTCATAGAAGGTGTTCAAGAGTGGGCCCTTCACTCCACAAGATCTGAGCCTCCGCAGCAGGTACAGCTTGCTCTGCCCTTTTCTGTAGAGAGCATCTGAATTGTGAGTCCAGTCCAGTTTATTGTTCATATGAACACCAAGGTACCTGTAGCAATCCACAGTCTCAATGTCCATACCTTGGATTTTCAGTGGTTGCAGTGGAGGAAGTTTGTGCCTGCGGAAGTCCACCACCAGCTCCTTGGTTTGTCCAGTGTTGATCTGGAGGTAGTTCTGCTGGCACCAGTCCACAAAGTCATGGGTCAGTTCTCGGTACTCCCTGTTGTCCCCATCTGTGATCAGGCCGACTATTGCGGAGTCGTCAGCGAACGTCTGCGGGAAGCACTGGGTGGTGTTGTGGGAGAAGTCTGCTACATTTAAACAGACCATTCAAGCTGGAGACACCAGCAAACAGAGCACTTCTCATAGGCCACTTTGCTTTTGAGGTCAAAGTGAAAATATTTGTATATCAGTATCCTTTCCATCCACCACGCTCATATAAAACTATACATATTTTTATAAGAACCTTGTAACTGGGCCTCAGCTGGATATATATGGTCTCTCCTATCAGTTCCCAGGCAGAAATGCCCTGTTAGTTGTATTCTATAGCATCTTTACATACACAAAGTAATATATGACACATCTGGTGTCAACATACATCTCTTTTCAGAATTATTTAGTTTCTGTATTTATAGTTCCCTCTTGTTCTTGAAGCTGGAAAAATGTTTGCCATTCCGGTCACTCATCACACAGTGTGAGCTGTAAAGCCAACCAAACACAGTTCCCACAGAGAGTGAGAGGACTGTAAATGCCTCGGTATGAGTCATAGGAAGTACCTGCCTGGTCAGCACTGGATATGGGGAGCTACAGTCAACAACTTTCTGAAACCGGCAGTCTCGTAGTCATTACTACTATGTGTGTGGAAGTGAGAAAGAGTGCCAGTTTTCACACAACAATTTCTACAACACTGTGAGTGCCTTCACGGAAAGCTTGTCCACAGATCTTGGATATTATAAACTGTTGTATGAGGCTCCATGTTGTACAGACTTCAAGCAAAGCAACTGAAGCCTTGGGCGAGTTTCAGTTTGTTCAAACTAATGGTATCTGGGAAATGTTTATTTACTGCCCCATGTCACAGCTTATACAATTCCAGGTACTCAAAAAAAATAGTGAGACTGAATGAATCACACCAGAGTGAATGAAAATATTCCCTGTTTGCGAACAAACGTTTTTTGGGGAAAAAAAGATCCTTAAAGTGAAGCCATGCCCCGAGTTTATGTGAGGGCATAAACTATGAGTGGGTTAACTTACACTATGCTTTTATTTAGTATAACAAGAACAACAATACCATTTATTGCACTTTCCATGAGTAAATACTTAAAATCTGTTCTGAGTACATGACTCAAAGGTTTGCTGGTGTTACAGGAAGATATGTGGACACGCACACTTGTTTAAGTAATAAAAGTAAAATATTACTCACTAGTTCAAAGAATCAAAACAATCATCAGCTCTAAATGACATTTTCTTTGGCAGAAGTGAAGTATGGTTGAAAGTAAGTGTATTTAATTTCCTGAGAGACAAACTAGTTCTCACAGGCCACTTTGACTTTTTCCATGTACTCAAAAGCAAAGTGCAAATATTTGTATATCAGTATGCTTTCCATCCTATTCTATATGGCATACTCATATAAAACCATAGATATCTTTATCGCCTCACAATGTCTCGTCTGAGTACATGACTCAAAGGTTTGTTGGTATTACAGGAAGATATGTGGACAAGCACACTTTTTTAAGTAATAAAAGTAAAATATTACTCACTACTTCATAGAATCGAAATTATTATCAGCTCCAAATGAGCTTTTCTTTGGCAGGAGTGAAGTATGGTTGAAAGTAAGTGTATTTAATTTCCTGAGAGACAAACTAATTGTATGACTCATAGATGCCTCACTTCTTTCTAAAGACTTTTTAAGGTCACAAAGTTAAAGTTTGGTTTTCTGAATAACCTATAAAAGTTTCAGACCACAGTACGAGTTGTCTATGGACAGCAGCATAAACTAAAATAAAAAATGAATGTGAAAGAAAGCTATCACATAAAATTAGAGCATTAAAGGCCCCATTTTGTACCATTTTAGCACATGTTAATATTGGTCTTACATGTCTCCCACGCAATATATTTTGGGTTTCAGCCGTAAATACCACACAATTCATTTTTTTGTTTCATGCCAGTATTCTGCTGGTTTGGAGCTCAGAATTGAATGAGCTATTTCATTTTCTGTAGCTTTACACTTTAAGGGTTACAAAACATTATTTTAAAATACACAATATATTTTAACATTGCTCATTAATGTGAATATTTCATCAGTCAGTGAAATGGCAGCATTTCAATGCATTTAAGCATTTTGACATGGTCAAAACAACCATGCTGAAGTTCAAACTGAGCATCCAATGGATTAGAAAGTGTGACTTAAGTGATTTTACCTTTAACGTGGCATTGTTGTTGGTTCCAGAAAGACTGGTCTGAATATTTCAGAAATTACTGATCTGAATTGATTTTCCCATTCAACCATCTCTAGGATTTACTGCGCTGATTTACAGAGCTGAAAAAAAGAATATATTTAGTGAGCGGCAGGTCTTTGGGTAGAAATGTCTTGTTGATGCAAAAAATGGGAGATTAGATAGACTGCTTATAGAAACAACAGTAATAACAGCATAATAGCAGAAGAGCATCTCTGAATGCGTAACACATAGAACCTTGAGGTAGATGGGCTACAGCAGGAAAAGACCACACCAGGTGCATTGATTTAAGCTAAAAACAGCAAACTGAGGCTACAACTGACACAGGCTCACAAAAAAATGTATCAGCAGTTCAGACTGGTGGTGAAATTATAATACTGTGGATTATTTTCCTTTCTTTTCCTATGTTAATTCCTTATTATTTGTGTTTATTATTTAAAAAAAAAAAAATCTTTTTAGCATGCTTTGGCCCCATAACAAGATTGCATTGTTTTGTTTACTCAACAAACCTTTGTATTATAGCAGACCATATCTGTTGTGGCTACACCATACCATCTAATGGCTGCGTTAAGCAGGATAATCCACCATGTTACAAAGTTCAAATCATCTTAAACTGGTTTCTCACTCCATACTTTTATGCATGTAAAGTAACCTCTGGCTCCTAAAAACAACATGTCAATAGACAAAACATCAACATAGAAATTTCAAAATGCTGAATACAAAATCATCAGGTGACATCAAAGTGGCGAAATCTTTATTCCTGTCTAAGGTATACACCCCAGCTCCAAAGACACAACATATATATGGAGAATGGCACCAGAGGTTCTTAACAAATGTTTTATTTTAAATGCTAATTTTAAAAGGTTCTATTAAAAAAAACATAATAAGTTAAAGAGCATAAGGAAGAATTAGTGTGCCTCCAAAGCCTTCTTCAGGCAGAGTCATAAATAAACAGTTTACATAAGCCACAAATGGCATTACTCCAATAGACCACTCAGTTGAAGTAAAAGGAAACCTTGCAAAGAAGCTTGAGCCAAAGCACATACTTGAGCATTTAACCAGAAGATGTCTTTCCACACAACAAATCGAAATGCTCTTACATGACTTAAGTTGAGGCTCAGCACCACACAGTTTTATTGCCATAAACTGCCCAACACCACAAGTGTTCCAATAAAAGTACCTCTCAAAGTACTCAAATTTTCCACAACATTAAATGTCATAGCACAAAGCACTCACCTCATCATGTAGCACCAATAAACAGTGATCTATTAGATGTACACACAGCCCTAACTTTACATTATATGCCAATTCAACAAAAGGCTTACCTGCTTCAAACATAAAACCATAACTAATCAATGGTCTCAACCTGCTCTCAATTTCCTGCAGATTTCAGTGCCAATGGTTTACTTTGAGCAACTCCCAGCATCATATACAAACAGTAGAAACCTAAGTTTACCTACCTTGACATACCAGGCTTGAGGCAACTTTAAAGGCAAACTCGGGAGAAGGCAGCAGACGAGAGATGTAGTCTCCATTTTAAACTCTTAAGCATACCCCCACCAAGAATAACAAACAAACATAATGAACAATAAAGTAAAACAACAAAGAAGTTTTTCGATAGATGGGTAGCGCAACCATTCTGCTGAAACACACTAAACTAAAGAGAGTTTTCGCAGTGAACACCTTAACCATCACTTACCCACTAAAAAAAACCCCAAAAAACCCCCTGATGTTTAGCCTTCACAAAAAAATCCAAAATAGAGTCCAGAATATCCCGGACGAGCCCCCATTTATTTCATGACCTGGCTCAAAAGCCAAAAAGTTGGTACCTTTATCCACACCTCACCAGGTGTGGTCAATTGAGTCTTCAATTGAAAACTCAATTGACAACTCTTTTCACTGCCACTGCAAAGAGAATAGAGGTTGCAGAGGGGCGTAACAATGGTAGGAGTGATAATAATAATGATAATAATAATAAGTGAATTAATCTAATAGATCTATGAAATGACAAATTTTACTCTTTTGACTGCTCCTTTTAAGGGACCACCTCAGCAAATCCTCTGTCTCTCACTATCACCATCTTGCCCTGTCTCTAGCATCCTGGTCTGTCACATCAACCCTCTGCATGTCCTCCTTCACATTGATGAATCTCCTCTATGATCTTACTCTTTTCTGCCTCGCAGCTCCATATTCAACACTTTGCCGATAACTTTGCCCAGTATATCCACCATCCCTCCTCTGCACGTGTCCAACCGATCTTAGCCTTGCCTCTCAAAGTTTGTCTCTAAACTGCCCAACCTGAGTTGTCCCTCTGATTTACTCATTTCTAATTCTGTCCATTCTGGTCTGTCCCAGTGAAGAGCTTAGCATCTTTACTTATGTGAACTCGAGCTCGTCCACTTGTATTTTTGTCTTTTACTCTTGCTGCTGCCGTTCTGTCACAAGCCACCTGGGCACTCATTTCCATCCACTGCAATCTCTTATTCACCTCTTTTTCATGCTGCCCATTGCCTGGGATGGCCGACCCCACTAAATCTACTTCTTACATCTATAAAATAACATACAGTAACACTTAATCTGTACAACTCTTCCTCGCTCTGTATGTGATTTCCTTAAGATTAAGATTAATACCAATGTTATTCTGTTCTCATTCAGGTTGTGCAATAGTACTCAACAGTTTGTTATTGAATGTTTGTTTCATCCCCCCATCATACGCTGCTACTCTGTTATTCATTGCACAATTCTATGTCACTTTTTTAGAATCACCTGCACTGATGATTAAGTTATTTGTTTTACCGGATATAATTATATTGTTACTTTGTTAGAGTTTTTTGATATTATATTTGCACTATCCTATGATATACTACAATTCTTATTGTACATATTGTATATCTTTATTCCTCTGTTTCTCTTGCTGCATTGAGCATATTTATGACAAAAGATTTTCCCTTGGGATAAATAAAGTGATGCACTAATGCAAAAAAACCCAAAACAAACCATGTCATTTCAGTTCTGTATTCGGCAATGTATGCATTTAATGGATTACATAGAAAAAACTGCATTCTTTGAAAAAAATATCTGGACATGAATACTAAAGATATCCATATACAATGTTTATATTTATATAAGATACTTGTATTTACATGTTTGAAATAAAACAACAAATAAATCAGTCAATGAAGAAATAATGCTGCATTTTATTTATTCTCAAAAAATACACATTTGCACAGAAATGTGCATATTAATTTGTGTTACACATAAAAAGAAATAATACCCTTTTCCTAATTAAATATAGCAGGCTCAAAACATTTCTACAGAAAATCTTCATAAGGTTTCTAGTCCTGGAACATACTTCCTTTGATATGACAGAAAAATGATCAGAGACCTCTTATACAACATAATTAAATTAATTTGATAGAAAACTTTTCACTGAGTTTGTCAATATTAAATCTTTCAAATGACTTAGGTTGAATAATTCTGATGTTATATGGAGAGATCTGTAAAGAGTTTCCTATGTATATAACTTGTTGCAAAAATAATGAAATATGAAAAAATATTTACAAAATCAAAACTCTGAGATGAAGACAAATCAAATACACAATACTCAGTGAAGAAAACTGGAAGGAAATCGTCCTTCAACACTTCAGAGGTAAAATTTTGAGGTATGAGTGTTCATATAGCCACTGATATTGTTTGCACTGTGATATGTAAACAACCACGTCTAACACAATCATACATGCTGTATAAGGGTTTGGTACTACAACAAGTAAAAGGTCAAAATATGAAAAATACAAAGTAATACTAAATAAAATATGTACAACAGAAGCTTGCGAGATGATGTTGACACAGTAAATTGGCACTTTCTTTTCTTTTTTTTAACAATGTGACTTTGGTGACATATGAAGCTGCCCAGAAGTCAGCAGCAAACACTTGCCTATGTTGGTTAAGTTTTATAAACCATCACATATTTCCAGCTATTTCATGATTTCGCTACCACCCTTTTAATCGACCACATGTTCCCAAAAATGTCCTTTTGATCTGAGAAAGTCATGAAAAACACATTTCCCTCTTCTGGTTATCCAGTACAGTTTTAAAAACTTTTTAAAGAAATGTTTAATGCATGGTAGAATTTAGTCCATGTAATCTTGTAAAAAATGAAGATAAGTTGCACTGATTGTTACACTGATAACGTTCCCCCAAGAGGCCAACTAAACATAAGAAGCATTAGTATTTAGAGGTATTCCCAAACACTCAAATTGTCTAGATTGCTGTTAATAACTGCATTAACATAAAACAAAACATTTGCATTGGTGAAGATCTATATGAGCCTTTTAGATTTGGATTAAGAAACTACAGCTATCTCAATACAATACATACAGGATATTGTACAAAACATATGATTTACAAAGTTAAAAATCGAGAATTAACTAGTTACAAAAAAAAAATAGCTCTCTGCAGTATATAAATGTCCTTTTTATAGTTTCAAGTAGGGCTGCAATGATTCGACAACATAACCGATGACAATGACTATAGAAATTCGTTGACGCGTCATATTATAAAACCACATAAATGTGTTTTGCAACTGCAATACACTATAGGGAGCTATGGGGGCAGTACCTCCTATAACGTCTGCTAAGATGGTACTCGGTACTAACGAAGAAGAACGTAATGTGAACAGTAAAACAGCAGGGTGGAAAAGAGCAAAGAAAATGCAAAAAATGTGAAAGCCTATCGGAGAAAACAGTTAAATGCAGATTGTGCTAAGCGGAGCATTCCTTTCACAACAGCACTACTGCAGTGCACCAGCATTTAAAACGCCGGCACCCTGGAGCTGTGACTGCAACTCTGAAGGGGTCAATTTTAGAGAGTTAACTTGCGTCACGTTGATACCTCCTTTACGTTTATGTTTGTACAGTAATGTTTGTGTTAGCTTACCTGTTGGAAATTTCTCATGGAAGATGCTAAGCAAACACCATTTCAGTTGTGTTAGCTAATGAGTGAAATGCGATAGTAAAGCATTAAACTGGAGTAGCTACACTTACAATTGCAACTAGAAAGCAATGGTGATCTCAAAGAATTTTACTGTTGACAACCAATTGCAAGTAGTTGCGGTAACCAAGTGGTTGCTCAGAGGTTCAGCACGCCACCTCTTGGTGCTTGCACAGTTTGCCTGGCCACCAAGCAACCATTGTCGAACTGCTATTACTCTCACAGATTGCAGAAGGTTTGGAAATAATTGTCATCTAATTTATAAATTTAGACAGACTGACAACATATCATAATCAGTCTGAGTCAGTCTGCACTGATGAGCACAACTTGTCTGCAATCAATTTATTTGCAAAAGGGGACTAAACCCAACTGGTTCTATTCTCGTTATGTTCCTAAATAACAGCAAGGTTGACAAGCACCTCTGCCATTTTGCACAAAATTGCAGCAGCTACATCACAATTTTTGTTTCAAATTGATGAGCTTCTGGCTCGACTCTGAATGCAAGTAGTTTGTTTAAAAATCTGTTTAATGTAGATGGCAACAGATTTATCACAGTTAATTACCATATTCTCGCAGACAAATTGCATGTAATTGCCAACTTGACCTCATTTAGCCTGGTAGCAAACTGACTCTTATCTTATTGCCATTTACAGCTATTGAGTCCAAGTGGTTGCAGACTTGGTGCATGTCTCTGAAGCTACAAATTCAAACTTGAACTTGTTCACACGTTCGTTGTACACAGTTGCAATAATCCTGGTCATTCTGCATTCTCCAGTCATTGTTTTCCCGTGTGATTGTAGCACAAAGACAAATTCCTGTATGTTGAAAAATGACACTAAGAAGTGTACTTGATTAACGACTTACCGCAGATTGCCCGTTGTGAGGGTTATACGGCGCTGACGCTTTAACGCGGTCATCGCGCCTAAGGCGATTAACAAATAACCCATCTGGAGCGCAAACTGACTCAAAATCCCTGAAATGTCTCTGTCAACGCATTTCGGGCAGTTTGTCCAAAGTTTGTCCATTCTGCGCTCCAGACGAATTGAGTGCGTTAAAAATTTACACCTTCTTATGCGTTAATGCTGAGAGCACTAGTTAAAATATAACGTGTTATGTTGGTTCCTTCTTATGTATTATAACATACATACTTTTGAACATACATACATACAGTTTTTGATAGGTAGCTGAGACCAAAGCTATTTCACTTATGCAGGCTTGTCTCTCTGTTTTAAATTCACTGCAGTGATGGTTGCATCTTATTTCTGCATCAGGACATGATTGATAAACCAATTCTGATCTGTGGATAATGATGGTGACAGCTTCTTTCGATTCCACTCTCAGAATGAAGGTGAGGAGTAGAGTGATGTAGAGAAAAACCTGCGGGGTCGAATGAAATGGAAAAAGTTTAGGGATGATACACTTATTATGTTGTTATCCTTAATATGCACGAGAAATTAAGGGCAGACTAATTATCGGTCTCACCTCTCTGTGATGCTACCCTGACACCCAGTTGTGTGTGGTCGTCTTCACCCTCTGGGAAAACCCATGTGGCCCAGCTGCTGGATCAAAATTAAAGTCCAGCCCCCCACCATCCATGAGTGTGTCATGGAGGACAGACTCCAAGTCACATTCAAACCTTTCAGTAGGCACACTGTCCAGATCACTGGGCAGGTGCTCTTGATGATGATGATGACTGTGTGGGTGTACAGAGTTGAGTTCTCTGTAGCTGCTGCCGTAGGTTGCTGAGGCATCATTAGTGTGTGGTGGGAGTCCAAGGGGGAGCTGCATGCATGTCCTTGGACTAGCCATTCGAAGAGAGGGCCCTGAATGGCTAGTCAGACTAGTCAGGGGTATCATGTTACAGCTATTCAAGTCTTGTGAGGCAGGTGGACCCTGGCTATGCAGAGTATGTGGATTTACATGAGGAAGTGGGTGACTCTGAGAGGGATTCATCATTTTTACTCCATTATGACCACCCACATGGCTTTGGCTGCTATAAGTAGGTATTGGACAACTTCCCCTCCCAACTTCAGAGCGCATCATGTCCCTTCTGGTGTCTGGTTCTCCTGTCAGCAGCCCAGGAGAGAAGATATACTGGCTCTCATAAGCCCCAAAGCTGGGCTTTGTCTCTGGAAGTGTCTTCATAGGACCAGGGGACAGGGAGTGCATTCTCACCTGACCATACATGCACTTCTGGTAGTTCTGCTGCTGGTGTGGGGTCAGTCCAGTGGAGTTATAGGGGCTACTTTGAAGTATGCCGGCGTTTGAGGAGCGCGGGGAGTGTGAGGAGTCAGAGCTGAGCTGGGAGGGTTTAGGAGACAGCAAGTTAAGGTTATCCAGCAGATCCATGACCTTTTCTGAGCGATGCTGGGCCATGGATCCAGACAACTCAGACAAGCTGGGCAGGGTAGAGGTTATCTTAGCACCAGCAACTCCAGGATACATTATGTGGCCATCAGACTCCCCCACATCATCCTGTTCAGAAGGGAAAGGTGAACGGCGACCACTCAGAGTACTGGCATCAGAGCTGGTACGCGTCCTAAAGGTTTTCCAATTGTCAAAATCTTCGTTGCTGTGGGAGTTTGGGCTTCCAAGCCAGGTAGAGTACTGGGAACTGGGGCTGCCTGCTCCTCCTTCAGGCCCTTCCTGTAGAGCCATCTAGAGATAGTAGAACACAAGAACACTGACTACACGCAATCTAGATTGAACAGAATTTAAAAAAACAACAACATCTGGCTGAAATATCTATGAACATTCATTTCATGAGCAGAGACCTTTTTCTTTGCGGCTCTTCCTCTGCTCTTGACAAACTTATTGCTGTTGTCCATGGAGGTAGCTCTGCGTCGAGGTGACTTTCCATTCTTTCCTCCCTCTGGGTTCAGCATCCACCAGGAGCTTTTTCCCGTTCCCTCGTTCTGTATGCGTACAAAGCGGCTATGGAGGGACAGGTTGTGCCTGATGGAGTTCTGAATGGGAGAAAAGGGATTCATTTGTAAGTTTTCCCTCACACAAATATCATGCTCAATTTTATAAATCACTGCCTGTCACTCAATATGATACTGAACAAAATAAAGTATCGTCAGCAACATAACTTAAGAGACTCTTTTCTCCAGAAACACAGGGACCTATTCAATGAAAGAGGGAAGCGGTGACCAATGTTGGCCACAAGTGTGACAAAGACATACGACAATTCATATTACACTATAATATGTTGCAAAATCTGACCAAAGAAACATCTTTTGTTAGTTTCAACTTTTCGATCAGTCTGCATTAGTAATTTTTTCCTGTTTCTAGCTGCCATGAATACATTCTGACTTTTACGTTATATTCATTTGTTTTTATCATGCTTTAACTGCTTGTATTGCTTTGAAGCCCCGCGAGAGAGTTTACTAGGGTGTCCATCTCTCCTCACTGTGGACTATAATCATGTTTCCTGTGATTTCCACTGACTTTAATCAGCCCAGCCCTGCAGCAGCAACAACAACACTGTTCGCTTTGGATCAAAAGTAAAAAACAACAGGGAAAAAAACAAGGGAAAAAAACAACAACAAAAAACAGGCTAATTTGGAAGACATGTTACAGAAAAAAAACATCACATCTGTCAGATAGGTTAATCTTGCTTGTGCCCAACATCGAAAATTACACCTCTGAAAGAGCTCATTGAGATCACTGGGCTGCTCTCTTTTTTTGTATGTGGTCAAATTTGTCCTCGTCCAAATATGCACACACCTAAAGCCTTATTTAGTCGATTTTTAATGCCATGTTATGTGTCCCAAAAAGGATGCAGTAGGCGCCTCCTGTGGTAATCCTCTCAGGAAGAAAACCAGTGTCGGTCGGGGCGGTCATGAAGACAGTTAGACATGGTACAGACACGCTGTACAGACTGGTCTCTCGGTGACCCCAATATGCAACTTTCTGAGCTTGATAGGGGGGACAATGAAAGACTAAAGTGTAACACAATACATACAAGTATGGAATTTCCCCCTAGATACCCATGTGAATGAGAAAGCAGCTCCCTGCAGTTAGTATAGCCAGATGTTCCCAACCACAGCATTCAGCAGAGATATATAAAGTACTGAGATAAAGATATTCACATCCAAAACAATAGATGTATTGTCTGAGTGTGTCTCTGAAATTTTGGGGTTACGGTTGAGCTTCTGGCAACAATATGACTTCTAATCTATAAAACTACTACAGTGAGAGCATTATTTAAAAGCGGCAAATTATCAAATACAGTAAATTCAAGGAATAAACCCAGAAAAAACTGCAAAATTGGAACAAAATTAAAGCTTCTTAAGTATTTGGGTTTTTTTTGCTGTCATCATAAGAAAGTGCTGGAAGACAAGTTCAACCTCAAACTGTAAACTGACAGAGTGAAAACTGTGAGCAGTACACAAGTTAGATTTTTTTTTTTTATTAAACAGAAAATAAGAGGAGGTCACAGAGTTTGAAGCAAAGTTGGGGAGGGCAACAGTGTAGGATGTTATTGCCGGCAGAGCCGGGGTCAATGAGTTCACTGTGTGCTGAATACGAGCTGCTCAGCCAGCGCTGACGGGGACATGCAAACAGGTTGGATGGAAAAGCAAGAGCGAGGAGGAGAATCATCAGATGTGACACGCCGGGTAAGAACCGCTTTGTGAGACTCACCAAAACAGCTTCTTTGGACTCCACCCCACCACCAAAACCAGACTCCTCCCTTCTCTTCCAGTGACTTTTAAATGAGGCTTCCTGTGTCAGAGGACATCCTGCACATGTAGACTGAAGAGACCTGAGGTTGCATGGTTTCAAAATGCAATTCAATCATTGCATTTTATGCTAATTTGATTTATGACTTTTTTTCTCCCCATTTTCTTCTTTTTAAATGATCTCAGCCTGTAACTGAAGACAGGACCTGACATCTTACAGTGTGCTGTACAGACTCAAGCCTGCAAACCAAAATGTATTTCACTAACCAAATGTGAAGTCTTGCTCACGCATGGCAGAGATCACTGCTGATATGCAAATCTCTGCAGCCGTTGATTAGCACCTACTACAGATTGTGCACTGCAAGGCAGGGCTATGGAAAGGGATTTTTTCTTCTCTGCCTTATCTTTGACAAACCTCATCTCAGCTCAAAAAAAATTCCCCTTCATTTTTAGGTCAGGAGGTGCCCCACTCAATCATTATTTCTTTGAAAGATCCACCTAAGGTCCAGTCTTTTTTTTCTGTTGCGTCACAGCATATTTTTGTAGTATTAAAATGTGTGCTTTTGTGGTTGCCAAACATTTCATATGAATGTGAGAAATCTATTTTTTCCTCCGCTGACCTGCTTTGGCAAACAGTGAAGTGACGAGGTCCAGATTACAGAGGAACGTAAGTGTCATAAATGTTTAAGAGCGAAGATCCTCTTACAGAAGTGATGTCACACACGTCTGCAGAAGAGTATTACAAAGAAATCTGCAACATTTTCTGCTCTACACTTGAGGACATCTTGTAGTGCTGCCCCTGAAACCGCTGCTGCATGGAAGAGAATGTGATTTTAATGTAATGCAAGAAATCCTCAAATCGGGAAAGACTGAGTTGGGACAAAATCTACTTTCAGTTCGTCCTCACAAATGGGTCATTAGGCTTCCCACATGAAAGCACAAAACAGCACGTGCCACAACTCAGGTGAGATACCCGGTAGAACGTCTGAGCTGGAATAAGGAGAATCATCCATCATCATCATCATCATCATCATCATCATCATCATCATCCATCATGGAGCATAAAATGACTCCTCCTACTGGACTTCAAAACAATCTAATTGACGCAGCTGCTGTTTCTTGTGTAGTGAAGCATGAGGCTTGCAGTAACGGTCGCAGGGTAAGTAAACAAACAGGGCTCGGTTGCAAGAACAGGTGCGGCCTCAATGAAAGTGGCCTCAGTTGCAATCGGTCTACGCATTTTACATACAGCGCCAGCTACAACCACAGACAGGACAGAGGATCTCCCAGGAGGCTGACTGCTGGAAACCAGCTGCTTCTCAAATCAGTAACTTGGTGTTTATCTCAATGATGAAAGCTTACATGTAGTTAATGATGGAAAAAGTCATTGGGGGGGGGGGGGTTGACCTTGTGTTTCCATCAATAAATTCCCCAGGCAGGCAAAGATATGAGAAAATGTAAATATAATTTTTTCTTTGAAGGCTTTAAAAGTAAAAGTGTACACTCACAAGGTTTTGCTCCTGTGTTCTGATAAATCCTGTAACTTTTCATGCAAAGTGTTAGTTTAGGTTTTCAACCCTTAGATATTGCAACCCTGTAGATGTTTGTTCCGGGGGCACGCATGCACTGGGCTGTCCAAATCATGACAAACAGTATCCCACAATCTTGATTTTTAGTTCACAGACACTTCTTATAATGACTAACTACTCCTGGAATTTTTGAGATGTTAGCGCTTTAGAACAATTTCTTCACCCTGTCCAAATCACAGACAAACAGTATCCCACAGTCGTTTGTTTTTAAACCCATTTTGCACTGAGAGACATTTGTTTAAAAATGTATTGATAGCAGTGTTGAATATTCTTAGATGGTAAAAAAAACTATACGTAAAATGATTACACTATAATATGGTTTGTTTTTCTGTTATTTAAAAGAGGTAGTGGTTTGTTTTGTGCAACCTTAAATTATTGCAGTTTACCTTTATTTGCTTAATTGTTTACAAAAGTTTTGAGGTGTGAAATAAACTGCAATGAACTTTGAATGCAAAATATGGGTGTGTGTGTGCGGGCAACCGATCTTCTTGTAAAATCAAGGGGAACCTAGCAAAAAAAGTTTGGGAACCACTGAGTTAAGCCATGAAGCAGATCAGCGATGAGGCCAGCATTAGCTTTTACACAGTTAGCAGCAAAACCTATAAGTGGAAAATAGTGTAGTTTATTGCAAATAGCAGCTGTCTTACTGGATTTCCCAGTAAGACAGGTGAGAGGTACTGTCTTAATCTTTGCTAACATTCGCTAATGCTAGCCACGATAAGCTGCAAAAACACAGAGGTGAATAATGGTGCAATTTATTGCTCACAAATTCAAGTGTTTTTATATATTCAAAAATATATAAATATTGTTAGTCGCACCTGTTCAACTGCTCATTAATGCAACTATCTAAGCAGCTAATCTCACGGCCACACCTCAATGCATTTAGTAACGTAGATATGGTCACGATGATGAGTTTAAACTGAGCGTGGGGAAGAAAGCTGATTTAAGGGATTTCGTCAAATTGTAGTTGTTGGTATGAGACAGGCTGGTCGAAGTGATTCATGAATTGCTGCTCTGCTGCTCATCTCTATGGTTTGAGACTGGTCAGAGAAAGAGAAAATATTCACTGAGCAGCAGTTCTCTGGGACTAAATGCCGGCTTGCTTTGATCTGATAGGACGTCAATAGCAGATCAAATGACTTTCTTTACGATCAAGGTATGGAGAACTCTAAATGGACAACATCAAACCTTGAAGCAGAAGCAGCAGCAGAAGACCACATCAGGAGACACTCCTTTCAGCTAAGAACAGGAAACTGAAGTTATAATTTGAAGAAGTTCAGCAAAATTGAAAAATAGAAGACTGTAAAAACATTGCCTCATCTGATGAGTCTGCTTTTGGATGTTAGGGTCAGAATTTAGGATAAACATCATGAAAACATGGATCCACTTGACTTCAGCCTGCTGGTGGTGGAATGATGTAAAGGATATTTTTTGACCCACTCTGTGCCAGCTGAGCATTGTTTAAAAGTCACAGGCTACCTGAATATTGTTGAATATTTCCGTCACCTTACTACCACAGTGCACCCATCTACTGACGGTTATTCCAGCAGAACTACACATCATTTCAGAAATCTCATATCATCTCAGTCTTGAAGACGACAGCGCTAATGTTCTCAGATGACCTACACAGTCACAAGATCTCAATCCACTGGAGCACCTTTGAATTGTGGTAAGATGGGAGTGTCGCATTATGGATGTGCAGCAATTGTGTCTCAGATGTCAATATGAACCCAAATCTCTAAATAAATGTTTTCAACAGCTTGTCAAATTTATTCTATAAAGAATTAAGGCAATTTTGAAGGCAAAAGGGAAGGGATCAGCATAAGGTGCACCTCATAATGATGTTTTCGTCTTTTTAAGGCATGCATTTCAACATTTTTCTGGCATTTTACTACTCGGTGATAGATTCCTCTGCACTCAAGCAAAGTGCTTGTGCTGTGTCTGCCAAAAGGTTTTCAAACAAAGTTGTAGAGAATGAGGAAACTGGAAGAACAATTGTCTATTAATCAAGATCACATTAGAAGGGAAATTAGGAAGTGTGCTAATCTATGTAGCTGCCAGTGACTACAAAGAGCTCAGCAAAGGCAACCATTTCACTGCTGTCAAATTTCATTTCAAAGCAGGATTTTAGTTAACACAGGCTAAAGTTATTTGCAAATTTAGTTGATACTGAGCATGGCCAACACCCTGCTTCTTTAATTTACATTAAAGTGCAAATCTAAAATTGTACTTGACTAAATCAGAGTGATTTTCTGCTAACATGTAACTACCACTACAAAGCAGTTAGTTATCTGGTAGAAATAAGAGAATAGGAAAGACGAGCACTTGCAGAGATTACTGTCTTCCTGTGCTGCCTTCCTGTGCACCCCTCCCCCTTTCTCTTATGACCTATGATGCACAAAGTTGAGAGCACAGGGCCTGGGTTTTCTTTAACAAGGCGGTAAAAACCTGCAGAAGAAGAAGAGCATGGGAACCTGGTGCAGAGAGTGCGTCGACTCTTTACAGCGCCACATACAGTATGCAGATTACTTCATTAACAGTGAGCGTCAAAGGAAGTGACCTGTTTCTGCAATGGCATCGTGAAGAGGAGTGGAGAGATCTGCAATTAAACAATTTGAGCACACGCACTGCACTTCAATCATATTTGAATATTCAGAAATAACAAGACTCCTAGGAACTTGGTCCCTAATCTTTCTCAGCCTATTATTGTGGATGAATTGCATTCTTTGCACACTTCATCGAGTGAAAACGTCATCTTTTATTTTTTAATCTGGGATTGTAATCTAATCTTTTTTTTCCTTTCTTCATGGTGTATTTCTGACATCCCTGTTTTTGTTTTTTTTTTGCATAATGGATTAGAAGCCAAGTACTTTTTGTGAACATAATATATTTGGAGCTGATTTTTATCCTGTACAAACTGGAGGACAATGCAAAGATCCACATGCCACAGATTCCAGCGGCTCGCACGTGTAGACAGCAGACAGTACACAGGCCTCAGCCCGCAGCAAACCAGTCAGCTGATTGCTCCCCTCCTTCCTTTAAGCAATGGCCGTTCCTCTTTGAAAGCCCCTGCCTCAAGCCTCTCTTTGTTAATGGGGTTACTTGAAGCTTTTAGTGGGCCTCAAGTTCGAGGCAGACATCCCTTTTTAACCTTGTGATCCCGAGACAAATAGCTGGAAGCTTTTCTCTCTCTCACTTCTTTTAATAGTTGCTACCAGTTTTCAGGTCAGTGTCCTTAACAAAGTTCACAAGGCAACAATGAAACAAAGGTTGATTAATAAATGAGATGATCCATTAGCATTTAATGCTCCTTGTTGTGCTTATGTTGTTTGTTCTTGTGCAGCCCACATAGAGTCATGTGAAAAAGAAAGTAAAACTAAGTACACCCCACGATTCAGTAGATCGCGGGACCAGCTTTGGCAGCAATAACTGAAAGTAATAATTTTCTGTATGACTTTCTGTCTTCACACATCACTGTAGAGAATTTTGGGCTCACTCTTCTTTACAGTGTTGCTTCAGTTCTTTCAGGTTTGCGGTCATTTGTTTATGCACAGCTCTATTAATATCTCACCACAGAATTTCAGTCAGGTTGAGGTCTGGACTTTAACTGGGACATTGCAACATCTTGATTCGTATCTTTTCTTTCTTTAGTCACTGTATTGTAGATTTGCTGCTGTGCTTGGGATCATTGTCCTGTTGCATGACCCAGTTTCAGTTTTAACTTTTAGACAGACACCCTCACGTTTGACCCTAGAATACTTGGTATACAAAGACCTTTGTGGTCAACTTCATGACTACAATGTGCCCAGGCCCTGTGGCTGCAAAACAAGTCCACATCATCAGCCTTCCACCACCGTGCTTGACAGTTGGTATGAGGTGCTTGTGCTGGTATGCTGTGTTTGGTTTTTGCCACATGTGGCGCTGCATTATGATCAAACATGTCCAGTTGGGTCTCCTCTGTCCTGAGGACATTGTTCCAAAAGGTCTTGTGGTTTAATCAGATCCAACTTTGCAAACCTAAGCTATGCTGCTATTTTCATTTTACAGAGAAGAGGCTTTTTCATGGCAACCCTTCCAGACAATCTGTATTTGTTCAGTCAGTTCAGTACTAATTGTACTGTCATGGGTTTTAACATTTGATATGCTAACTGAGGCTCAGATGTAGCTCTAAGTTTATTGCAATTTCTCTGAGCATTGTACACTCTGGCCTTGGTGTGAATTTGCTGGGACGTCCACTCCTGACATGCTACAAAACACCTGAATGCAAACAGCAAACTGTCAAAGCATCTGCTCTTATAAAGCAGTGTTCACAGTTGCTGATGCTCAGTCAAATTCATTGATTATCAGAACCTGGCTGCCACTTTTCCTCCTGATTCCTATGAAAGCAGTATAGGTGTAGTTTTTCACAGGCCTGCATAGAGTCATGTGAAAAACTTTCTTTTTCACATGACTACAAGTGTTTGGGTTGTTTTAAGCAAAAGAGGAAAGTTTCTATTCAGTTTCACTTACAAAGGATGTTGTTTGCAGTTCCAGGTTTCATATCGCAATGTTTAGCAAAATTTTCATCTTTCATGGTTTCATGGTTGTTTTTACTACACAGTTAAACATTTTTGTGGCCTTACTACCTGATCCACTAATGGAGAATATTAGATCAAACTGGGTTAAAAAGTGAACCCAGTGGGGAAGAGATTTCAATTTATAGTGTCTAAAAAAAATGTCTTAAATTGGTGTGACTCCAGCTTTTCATTCAGGACAGTTCTAGTCACAGAAGCTGGAAATAAGAGATCCACTACTCAAACTGGGAAATGTATCAAACAAATCTTGTTATAGCACTCAAGCAAGTGTATAGGTTGCAGCAAAACCTGCCAAGAACTTTGGTTTGGGTTTTGCCATCACTGCAGTCCCACTATTGGCCCCTCGGCTGTAAGTTGAGGGCCGCTCGCTGACTGTTGCTCAAATGGAGGCATAATGACCTTTTCCACTGTGCCATTCCGTTCACCCTGAATAAATACTTTCAATCTCGTTTGTCACTGGTTTCCACAGTGGTCATATGCAAACATCAGGCACGAGACAGGCAAATCAACACGCTGCAGATCTGTAGGGTAGGTGACCTTTTGACCCCCGGGCTAGATAATATAGTGCGATAAACCTCTTCACCGGAGACAGTCACTGGACTCAACTCAGCAGGCTATCACCAAAGCAAACCAACAAAATATTCTTTCATTTGTAAGGCAATGTTTTTAAAAACTTCAAAAAACTGAGCGGGGCAATGCTTTTTTGTAATCAACATGTTTTTGAGTGACACCTCGGAACTTCAGTGGCAGTTAAAACTCAAGAGCGTCACTTCCTGTTCCATTATCTAATGTCACAGTTCATTGAGAAAAACAGTGGCACTGCCAGTAAAACGCTAAAAGTACGTTGCAAGCTGTTCACTGCTACTCACAGACCCACCAGTATCCCCGGGGAAACCAGTCCTCCCCGAGATAACTGAGGGGCCCTCTATTGTGCCAAAGGCCTCATGATCACTGAGCTGCCACACGATATTTAGAGTAGAAACCAAAAGAATCTCCATTACATACAGTAGACAGAAAGCTGTAGAGAGAGGCAGTGCCTTTCCCCTTACCCTGCTCTCCACCGATCTAAACGTTTTAGGTGTACCGCTACAATCAAATGCAGTTCCCTCCACCCAATATTAGATCCCTGGCTTATCTCTGTGCATCACTACAGCTAGAGACAAAACTGCTTTGTTAATAAAAAGGCCAAAAAGCACAATCATAACAAGTAGACCAGTGATTATGTCTATATGTGGCACGAATGTTAAAATGATATAAACGTGATTTTGCAGAGAATTAGATTCACAAACATGCTGCCTATATGGTCTCTGATTGGTTCATCCTCCTTTTTTTTCCCCCTGCCCTGACCCTCATGTTTTGCAGGGTGGGGATGTTAACACATGGCACTGTTTTCCATCCACTGGGCAGGAAATGCATCATAGTTCATTGTGGGGGAACCGCCGTGTTTTTTTAACAGGAAAGTGTAAAAATAACTATAAGCCGGTGGTTCCAAGGCCTGGTGGGCATGCCAGCATTCAGGAACGGCGAGGCTGAAGCAAAGATGTGTTGATTATATGTGAAATATGAACGATCTTGAGCTTTTGCTCTGGATAGAGAACCAAGAGGCGTTTGATGCCTCGCTGAAGGGCAGCAGAACCTTTCTCTTCGCTCTTTCTCTTTATCTCGATGGCTAAGAAAGTTTAAAAAATATATATTCATCAAGCCACAGTGCACCAATTAAGTTATTTACAGAAAAGCCCCCAAAAAAAGAATTTTTAAATACGCAAAGCCCTTTAGTAAGAGAAATCCCAAGATCATACTGAACAAGCACAAGCACCTTGAGCAAAAATCCAGAGAGAGAGAGAGAGCAGAAGGAAGAGATAGGATGAAGAGCAGCGATCCCTTTCTCCTGGCCGTAGCATCCGCTAAGGAAACTCTAGAAGACAGGGACACAAAGATATGAGCACACAACTCAGGAATGGAGGATGTTTGACGTAGTTCCCAGCATCCCCTTCTGCCATTCCCTTCCCCTCAAAAACACTCCCCAGCACTGATTGAGCTGTTTGTGTAGCTTCCAGTTATTTCAAACAAAAACAGCCCGATTCGCCAGTGCGTGTATATTCAAGAGAGTGACAATTTTAAAAAGAAGTAGGTTTAACAAAGGTTGTATATATAATAAGCTGTGATAAAGCTTTTCAAGTGGGGTGTTGGGGGGTGGGGGGGTTAAAAACAATAGGAGCTATATATGACTGAGGTTTCCCAAAGGCATTTCCTGACAACTTTCAAATTACCTCTCAAGAGAATGCAGGGGGTTACAGGAAAGGCAGCGGCACTGAAAACTCAAGCAGAGTAGGTTTTGTTGGAAGTTTGCAGGCTTTAATTGGCATCTTCTGTTGGTCCACCTTTGGCTTTGTCTGCGTGCTTCTGTCCATCACGAGTGGAGTGACATCCTCACTGGCCGGATTAGCATGTTTGTGCAGGCATTAGGCAAATGTTTTCACAGTTCGTCCCCAGTACTAAATATTTCCAGGTCTGCACATTCAAATAGCAGTTTTCAGGAAGGTAGCAGGGTTTCCATGACTGTGGAAATGCTACGCAAGTCAATGTGTTTTGTGGTAATACAGGTTGGCTCCCACATAGGTGTGTTTGGAGGTGGGGGAATCCACAGAGCATACCTACATATCTTTAGTCTCAGTCAAAACCCAATTTCAGCCATCGTTCAGTCGGGTGTTATTCTCAAACAAACCTGAAGTTTGTTTCAGCTTTATATAAAGAAAAGGAGTCTGTGTGGCATGTATGGGATGTTTACAGTTAGACCAGCTGGCTTGTCCTCTGCTGCTTTAGAGCTGCATGTGTCCTCAGTGACAAAGCAGAGAGGCATGTGCAGCCACTGACAGACGAAACCACTCCAAGACTTCAAAGGTTACTCAGAAGCCAGATTTCAGCAGCCCCTGTAAAAGCTGACCATCGGACAGGTTTGACATCCCACCATGGTGTTGATGAGGAACAGGAAGTGGTTACTCCTGTTATTGCTAACCTGCTAATGAATCCTGAATTAAAAGTTCACCATCATGGGAAATCCTTATCAGCAGATCCACAAAAGAAGCAAAATGCGATGGGTTGCTTTGCATAGCACACGTGTGAGTGTTGAGTGGATGTACAAAACCAAATGCTTTGCACTGTGTGCACACAGTAAAAGTGAACACTGTCACTTTCCTGAACCAAACCAAGTTGTCTAGATGAAATAAAATCACATGTTCAGGTCCTCAAATGTGATACAGGCCTTTCTCTCTGTGCAATGATCACAGTGTAGTGATGACTAACCTGTGGTGATCTTTACTGGAAATTTAAGGTGTAAATATCCTGCTACAACCTCTCTAAATGCCAGTGAAACAGATCTGTTTTTTTTTTTTCACTACAAAGGCAATTAATGGCACATCAAACCTTTGCATTTCCTGCTCAGCACATTGTGCAAAACGCCTTACGGTGGCAATCGGTGCAATAAGACGCTAATGAGGATGTGGCCTCGATGTTTTGTGCAAGTTTCCACTGTCTGCATTTATAGTCTAACAGGATCAAATCTCACTCCCTAACTTTTCTTAGTCTCGTGATTTTGTCCAGCTGCACTTGTTTCATTGCTGCTGCTTGCTGTGCTGTTGTGGTAAAGATGGTTACAGCGCATTTATGCTCACGCGCATACATCCTACTGACACCGAATCTTCACGTGCACGCACACACTCACCTTCCAGCCCGCGGAGCTGTTGCTGTCTCCTTTGTCTTTAAAGTAAGGCACGCTCTTGACCATCCAGTCATAAATCTGCGACAGGGTCAGCCGCTTCTCAGGTGAGCTGTCTATGGCTTTGGTGATCAGGTCTGCGTACGACATGTTCCCCCAGGCGTTTCGCCGGGACGAGCTGCTCTTCCTTTGCCCGGGTCCACCCAAAGGTGGGACCCCAGGATTTGGCACCTGTTGCTGGGACGACAGCTGTGGACCCGGGAGCTGCTGCTGCTGTTGGAGCTGATGATGATGGTGATGATGATGTTGGTGGGGGTAATGATGCACACAGTTGCTGTCCCGGCAGTGAAAAACATTGCAAAGCGGCTTCTGTTCTGAGTATTCTTTATAGTCCTCCTCTACCAGGTCGAGGTTTCTGATGAACTCGGTGTTTGCTCCCGGCTCCTGTTTCACCGATGGTGCCGGAGAGGATGTGTTGGAGCTGGCCGGGTCGATAAGCTCCGGCCGGGGCAGCGGCCAGGTGCAGGACCGCGGGCGGGAGAGAGGCTCGAAGTCCGGGTCTATATCGCCCGGCTGCGGCTGTTGTGGCATTAACTCAGCCATGTCAGGGTTACACCAAGGCTCTGTCACATAGATGTTCACTTAAAAAGAATTCGCCAAATTGTTAGTAAAAAAAGATAAAACGGTGACACAAACATCGAGAGGCTAATGATGAGTCGTTCAAGACCGAACACAAACTCAGAAGAAAAAGAGACGTTTGTAATGTAAAATAAAGCGATGTCTAAAACTGAAGTTCACACCATACTGTGTCAGTTAGCAGCAACTCTCAAGTCTGCCGCTCTAACAAGTGGTAGACAGTACACACTCCTGTGCTGCCTTCACGGCTAACACACAGGCTCCATCCTCCGAGCTTTGCGACTTGAAGGTGCGTTCAAGTGCCGTTCTGTTGACAAATCACGCCAAATGGACCCTCAAATTTGCAAATCCACATCAAGCACACATTCTCGTAGCATCGTATCTATGTATTTATAGGTGCACCTGAGTTTAAAACCTTATTCCACGATTTTCTGTGTTTGGTGCTATGAATGACAGTCATCTCGACAAAAATAACAAGGTGTCGTTACTCAATACCAGATTTATAAATATGTAGTGAAAGGGTTGGTAAGTCAGTTATATCAGAATCAATAAAAATCAGCATACTTTATTAATCCCCAAGGAAATTATGTAAACAGATGAAAGTGCAAGTAAAGAAAAAAAGAAAATCAGAATCACTTTATTTATCCCCGAGAGGCAATTACGATAAATAAGTAAGAAAAAAGCTAAAGAGAAAAAGCATATATATATATATGTCTTTCAAGTCGCTTGTCATTCAAACGCATTTTATCGGGACTTGAATGCACCATACAGGCTGGGAGGGCTTTTTTGTTTGTTTGTTTGTTTGTTTATTTCAAAACGTTTTGGGGGTCAGATGATTCAAAACACTGACCTAAGCTAAAAATATATATATAATGGTCATTTGTACAGGTTTTTATACTTTTATATAAATATAGCAACAAATATTTATGCACTCCTAAACCTTTTTTACTTGAAGTATCTGGGCGCCACCTTTAAAATTTGTGGGAAATCCTAATTTTATGCGCAACCAAAGCTGTCAGTAGCGCCATCTACTGGGCGAGCCTTAACAAGTCTTTCTACACTAGTACCCCCTCTCTGCACTGCTTGGCCCTGACAAACAGAAACCAGGAAGTGTTGCCAACATCTTATCATGCCAATCACTCTGTTTAAGGAAAAGTGAACAAAATGTGGAAGTGAGGCACTTTGAAACATCAACCTGTCAGTTTCCACTTTCTCAGACAATAGATTGAGCAGGGTGTTTTTTTAGACCAGAAAGGATCCGTGTGGCACGTTGTTAAACCGGTTGTTTAACTTTAAAAAGCACTTCCCCTGAGAAGGGGTACAGGGTTCACGATCTGATTGTGTTTCTACTGTAAACTTGATCTCAGATCCTCAGTACCGCTCACAGGTTCTTGCAACCGGTCTGGGAAAACACAATCAATCATGACTGCAAGGTGTTTGTATGACCTGTGACACTTTAAGAATACAAAAATATTTTCATCTGCACACTTCTTTTTTTTTGTCACACAAAGGTCATCAACAATCCATTCAGCTAAAACATTATTTGTTTTTAACGCAACTTACTCTGCTTTGATACTAAAGAAAACCTTTTATACCAATATTTCAGTGTAACAAGAATAAATCAACACAACCATTTTATTTACATCACTTAAAACCACTTGTGAATCACAAAAATATTGCATTGATATGACTACGTGTGCAGCAACATTTCACTTCCTTTCAGGGCACTTTCTGCCATAGTGTGGCATCCAATATCTCCATTAACTTCTCTACTGTGAGAGTTGAGAAACCAGGATGGTTTCGACTGGCGCATTTAATATAAACTATGAGTAATGATCACGGTGGCAAAGTCTTGCTTTAAAGTGTTCTTTTTATGTGACCACAAATAGCAAATGCAGACATATTAAACTGTGTTAAGTTTATTCAAGGTAAACATCAGCCTCCTTGAGCACTTCCTCTTTTTGATGGAAGTAATCCCTAAACCAGGATATATGCTCCTTCTTCTGCTGCACAGTCAGGTAGGGGTTTCTGGACAGGCCGGCCACTACTAGCTCCATGAAGTGACGCACTGGCCCCTTGCGAGGGAAGCCCTCCTCCAAATGCTTCTCTAAGAAGATGTGCTCATGGAATGGGACCTTGGCTTCCTCTTCGAGACCTAACACAGCAAAAATGAACAGTCAAGTTTCTCTCTCAGAAAAACGTATTTTACCCTTTTTTAAAAATAATAAAGTTGACCTTCATTACTCACCAGCTTCATTGTTTATTGGGTACTGCCATAGTTTCCCTTCTTTGGTCCACCGGATCATTTCCTCAAACCTATTTCGAGGCATCTGACTGGTCGATAGAGACAACTGATTTGCAAAGTCCATATCCCACAGAGTCGGCTGAGCTGAAAATATGATACAGTAAAGTTAAAGGCAAAAGATTTTGCAATGTGACATGAAATATGTTTATGGAGTGACAGGCATTAACTGTATCGCAGTCTTGGCAAGCATTATTAATACACCACGCTTAACACTGATGAAACATACTGCGTCATGTTTCATCAGTTTAAGCTTGAAAAACCAACTGTCACTAATGACGTGCATACTAGAAGTCTTCATGAAGAAGACCACTATTAGATAAGTCCGTGATCTTCTGGTGTGGTGCATACATTTAAAATGTTTATTTTTAGGCGTTAACAATGAGATAAGTAACACCAAAAAATGGCCTCTATAAGCAAACATATGAAATGAACAGTAAGCTTAAAACTGAAAAAAAGAAAAGAAAATCTCAATCCATCAGTACCTGCTGCTGGTTCAATTCCATCTTCATCCGTAGTGCGAGTGAAGATGTTAAGTCTTTTCCCTAGCAAGTTCCTCCTTAAAAAGAAAATAGACATTAAACACAAGATCTATTAAAAAAACAAACAAACAAACAAACAACAAAAACACAACAAAGTCCGAGTGAAGAGCTGATAAAAATATTTACCGTTTCCGAACACCGGACAGCTCGGAAGTGATTCCTCTGTGATGTGTATACCCTTGCCCGTCGTCATCAAACCGGATCTGATTGGCTGGCCGGGCATTCTGCCGATTAGGATTCTTTCCTACTTTCATGTCAGCGATAATCACTCTGAGAAAATTATGTTTGATTATTTTTTGTTAAATAAGCTTTTCAGAAAACAAAAGGGGAAAAAAGTAAAAATCTCATTAACTACAGTTATTAGGGACGTACCCGAGGTTGTTAATGTCGCCTTTCTTCTGAGCCTCAGAGATTGCCTTGCGATGCCTCAGCTGCCTGAGCAGCTCAGATTCAGCCTGGCTGCTGTTAGGGAGAGTGGAGGCAGCAGCAGATGCTGCAGCAACCAGATCAGGATCCAAAGTCTCCCTAAAAACACAACCCAGGGAGGCACAAATGAGTGAATGAAATATGACAAAAAGTATTGGTCCTAAGGTTTGGTTTCTAAGTGTATGGACATAAATATTGGGCCACTTTGAATTCAGGTGTTTTCATCCCCATTAATCAAGCACTGAGCCATGCTGTGTGCCTTTACAAACATTTGGGAATAAATGAGTCACTCTAAAGAGTTCACTGAAATCAAGAGGGCCACTGTAATAGGATGCTACCATTGCAACAAGTCACCTAGTAGAATTTCTTCCCTTCTAGAGACTCCACAATCAGCTGTAAGTGGTATTACTGCAAAGTGGAAACATTTTGGAACTACAAGAACTCAACCATAAGCTGAGTCACCAAGTACTGAAGCACAGTGCATAGCACTCTGCTGACTGAATTAAATGCAGACTTCTAAACCTCCTCTGGCATTACAATCAGCACAAAAACTGTGTGCTGGAAGATGAATGGCATAGCTTTCCATACCTGAACAGCTTGTGTAAGTCTAACATCTAGGTAGGCCAGTACTTTCCATGTAATTGTAAGTAACTACAGATGAGATCAACTTTAAAGAGAATCATGTGGAGTGACTGATGTTGTCATCTTACAACTTTATAGCTAATGGTGTGAATAACACAAAAGCTTAATACAACCCTTCTCCAACTTCTCTCACCTCTGTGATGAAGCCTCCCCTTTAGCCTTCTGATACATACTGATGGTGCTCTCCATAGGTGCCGCCTTCAGCTTATATTGTGTAACTGACTCATAATTTTGCTTTGCCTTCAGGTTTTTGAGATTCCTTTTGTTGGTGACTTCCACTTTCATGGCTCCAAGAAGATCCAGGAGACTCTCCTTCCCACTCTTAGCTGCATCATTCTTTGTTTTTTCTGGCTGCTTTGATGCAACCTGTTCAGTTTTAACATCTGTCTGCTGCTGTGCGGCACCTCCATCATCTGCCTTTAACTCCACTGGCTCCTCCCTCAATTCAACCACCTCTGCTTGGTCACCCTCTTTATCTGCCTGTGTTTTCTGTTCTTGGTTATCCTTCTTGTCACAGAGTGAGCTTGAACTTGTGCTGAGGGATTTTGCCCCACTTCCATTTGCAACCCTGTATTCAAGAGATAAACACGTATGCGTCAGAAAGAGCCAAATCAAAAAGGTCACAATTCACACTTTTGATAATTATTACATTAACACAATATTATCAATATTAAACATAATAATTACTAAGGAGGGGGAAACAGTGTCTGGAAAAAAAAACAACTAATTATGCATTATACAGGCATTATACATTTGCATGCAATTCCATGCAGTTTTAATCTGCACCATTGCCTGCCTATCGTTTAAAGACTACATCTTCTATGCATATTTGTCTGTGCACCTTTACGTGGATGAAACTTTTTTTTTTTTCCAGGTCCGTGCAATTAACTTCACATACACGTTACCACGGAAACAATCGCCTGTCAGTCAAGACGTCCAGCCCCCTCTTTAGGGGTAGAATAAGCTAGTTGCTAGCCGCATGGCACTCTATTTTAATGAAACAAGTAAAACGTAGCATATTTCGTTTGTACTGAGGCAACCTTTTCTTCAACACTAAGAAGCTCGGCAGCTGGGTCTCACGGTCATTAGTTACCCTGTTTCACAGTGTGGCCCGTTCAATCACAGCTAACAGTCCCATCTTCACCTCACCTGAAAATCGCCTTGTCACATTTAGCTGCTAAAACACACGAGTGATAGACACTGACTGAAGAACTTCGAGGCGCCACCAAAGTCCGAAATATAATTCTGTACATTATGGCTTTTTGTAATGTCCTTCCACGCTCCTGTCGTTTACCTCCGTTGTTACCATGTAAGTTGACCCCCGTAAACTCTAACAGAATAATAGTTCCGTCCGAGGTTGTGCAAACACTCGACGTTTATTCTTCAAACTAAGAGTGCCGAGTTTTAATTTAGTCTTGATTTATTTGTACCATTGGTAGTGTTAATATTAAAGTTCATTTAATTAATTTCATTAACCTTTTAGCTGATTTGATTTTGAAATAAAATTTAGGCGGTTACTGTCAGTGGTATAGTCTCGCGAGACTGCAACCGGAACGTGAGTCAAAATGGCGACGAAACACAACCGCTCATTCGCGAACTGAGGTCTCAGCTGCAGTCCGCGATTTAGTTACTTGTTTGCATCAAGAGATGGATATTCAGAAAGAAGAAACAGCTTCGCGAAATCAGTATTTTTGTAAACATTGATTTTTTTTATTCGCATAAGTTCCTGCTTGTATTCAGAGAGGAGAAAGCAACTTCACACAGGTAAAAACGTCAACGGAAGCTAAGTTATTAGCATGCAAGCTAACATGCTTAAAAATTAGCTTACTGCAAGTTAGTGTGAAATAAGTATATATTTATTCAGAAGCTTAAAGTTACCACATTTTCTTTATTTCTAACTGACCTTAGGTTTCAGTGAATATATATAAAGTGTGGCTTGTGTGTTACATGTTGTTGTTCGCTGTTGTTCCGTCAGTGTGAACAAACCCGCTCTGTGAAACTCAGTGTGTTTGTTTACCTACGAAGTATTTGGAAATTTAAGCTTAGAAGCTTTTTTTTAATCCACTGATCTCTTGCACATTGCGTTGTTTCACTAGCGCTGAAACAAATTAGACGTCTTTAGGTTTTTTGACACCTGAGAAATGAGGAAGTTGGACAGTCTTTAAAATCACTTAACATTATATTAAATGTGTCGCCTTCGTTTCTGCATTATGTTTCGCAGTCTTTTGTTTAAGATTTTATTTGTTTGGGTGAATTGCATCGCGCTAGCTTTGCAATGCCTCCAGTGCTCTGAAATACCGTGAACTTGTTTTCATGATAATGTTGTATGTCATCTTAAGAACAAACTCCAAAGCCGTAATCGGTGTAGTTTTAAAACACGACTTCTCTCCCTTTGAGGTTTTGTTCTGTCTTTTGCCGTTGGATGTTATGTTAACAAAAACATGCGAAACTTAAGAGTTGTCTGACAGCAAATATGCTGCTGCTACCACAGAATCTCTTAGTAATAAGTTTTGCTGTGCTTTAAGATTTGTTGCTGACCAGAAAGTTACTGCTGTCTCAGCAGACCTTCAGTTTTTCATGCATTTGAGATTCAGGTGTTTGGGTAATTGTTACACATCTCTACTGTATAATAAGCAGTTATTGTATGCAGTGTTTCCAGTTTTAAAGGGGTTCCTTTTGTGTGATTATTCACCTTAATGGTTTTGTTGTAGGATTCCCATCATCCATGAAAAGAGTTTTGGATGATATGCTAATTGAAGATGTATAGCTATGTGGAATTTTCTTTACAATTTTTAAATTGTGAACAGCGATGGGACAAGCTTTGTGTTGTTATTTTATTGAGTCTCAGTAACTAAAAGCACAACAAAAGTGACCTACGAAAGGAAATATCTGTAGAAAGTGATTATAGCCTATGATTATAGCCCACACACACACACACACACCCTAGACATTAACCAGGTAGAAACAGAACAACAGAAGAAAGAACATTATGCTTAGATATGTGGCAAGTATTCTGAGGAATATTCAGTAAGAATCTCTAGCATTCCCAATACGCTTCTTGCCCAACAATAACCAAAAATCAAAAATTGGTTCACCTCAAAAAGAAATCACCTAAACACAACATAACAGTATAATATACAGTGCAGCGAAGAAGTAATCACACATTCTTCCAGGAGGCCAAACAACCAACGTAAGAGAGCTTGGTCATCAGGACAAGACTCAGCTGTAAAATCTGCACTTAAAGGAAAAATGACACTCTTTTGAAGATACTAATGTTCACATTTTGGACAGAGAAGACACAAAGTTTGAGATAAGAGAAAAGGATGCTTCCTTTGTTCACCTATAGCAACCGAGGTGGTCGTCTATGTAACCAGTTACTTATAGTGTAGTCTTGAGATCAATTCCCACTCACACTTTGACCTGTGTCATGTTAACAACTCACATGATGGGCAGGCTTAGCCAACATGTTACAGAGAATTCACAACACAGCATTTGACCTCAGTGTGTCACATCCTGAAACTTATGACCCTGCTGACACAAAGACAGAGGGGTCAGTGATATTCAGGACCACCTTCAAGGTGGCAACACATTAGAGGTCCTCATCAGCCTTTAGAACTGAAGAAACCTTTTCAATGAGACCTGAAATGTCTCCCGAGAACCTACAAGAAGTCCACTTGCCTTTAAAGGAAGCATTTAAGACTTGATTATAAGCTATTTATATATTAAACATTACAGAACTCTCATAGATCTGTCAACAACATATTATCACATTGTGATTGTCACTTTAAGTCCATTTAAGTATCTACAATTGGCAATGAACCATTAAACTTTAGTGTCTTGGTTCTAAGTGTGATCTTGACTTTGTGTGTGTGTGTTTGTGTATGAGAGGTGGTATTTACAGACCTGTGTGCTTTTTTTATGACAGCCATGGCGGAAGAACGTCGGCAGAAGCACTGTTCGGTCATCCTACCTACAGAGTCAATGAAGGCCATGGCAGAGTCTGTGGGAGTAGGGCAGTTACAGGAGGACAGCTGTGTAGCCTTAAGTGAAGAGGTCAGCTACAGAATAAAAGAAATTGCACAGGTAAAGTATGGATTATCAGCGAAGATATTGCTTTTATTTATGAGGAAGAAAAATGTTCAAAAAACAGTTGCTAGAAATCCAGATTTATATTTAAATCCTTTTTGGTGTTTTTTTTTTTTTCCTTTTACATAGGATGCTTTGAAATTTATGCACCATGGGAAGAGACGTAAATTAACCACCAGCGATATAGACAATGCGCTCAAATTAAAAAATGTGGAAGTAAGTGAGAACTTGTGTGTTTTAACTGATATACTTTTTGCTGGCTTATTAATGATTTGATGGATGCAGTTTGAAGACAAGCAAGTCTCAATTAATTTCTTTCGGTACAGCCCCTTTATGGCTTCCAGTCGCAAGAGTTTATCCCTTTTCGTTTTGCGAGTGGTGGTGGAAGAGAGCTTCATTTCTACGAGGAAAAGGAAGTTGACCTCAGTGACATTATAAACACACCTCTTCCCAGAGTCCCACTAGATGTGTCTCTTAAAGGTATTCAGAGAGTCAAGATATTATTATTATTTTTTTTGTATATTTTTGTCCAATAGTGTATTTAACTTGTACTCTCTGCTTGTTTGTTCATCACCAGCTCACTGGTTAAGTATTGAGGGGATGCAACCAGCTATTCCAGAAAATCCACCACCAGGTTAGCTCTGTCCAGATTTTTTTCCATTAAAGCACAGAGTTAAATATCTGAAGGAGAGACTTAGACACGTTAGATATGTTTTGTTTCCTTTTTAGCAACAAAAGAGCAACAGAAAACTGAATCTACAGAGCCTCTCAAAGTAGTCAAACCTGGTCAGGAGGAGGAAGGTACGATTCAAGGCAAGAGTCAGGGCACAACAACTCCTGACAGTAAAGGTCAGTGTCTTGTTTTCTATTTAACTTTCTCATTTTCCTCTTACATTTCCCTGCTTTAGTTCAGTTCAGTTTTGCTTTCATAATTCTTCTTGATAATGTCTCTCTGTATCCGTCTTGTGCAGGAAAGGAAAAGGGTCTAATAAGGTTGAAACCACGCAGCACTCATGAGCTTTCTGTTGAACAGCAGCTCTACTACAAGGAAATCACAGAAGCATGTGTTGGATCCTGTGAAGCTAAGAGAGCTGTAAGTCTTGCCTTTGCTTCCTATTAGGATTTTGTGTTGTTGAATATTTTATGGCCTCCACTCTGTTTTCTTGGAATGCTTTCTTACATTAGTAGGAGGCCAAAAAAAAAAAAAAAGAGTTCTGACCGCATTGAAGTGTGCTAGTGAATGACTGAGTATGTGTGTTTGCAAGCTAAACTGTTAAAGGAATATGTGTCGGGTGCAAAGAAGAAAAGCGAGCATGTCTGCATTCTCTGCTGTCAGCTTTCAGCAAACTGCCTAATTCTTCATGTCAGACTAAGTTAACAGGTCATCTGCACACATTTTATTACAAATCACTGTCCAAAACTGACAGCAATAGAATGAGCAGCTACAAAGTTCTCTTTTCTTCATGTTGGAGCTTGTTGATCGGGTGGTTTGATGAAGAACTATCACTAGCTTTTTCCCAGTAAAGCTTTTAATTGTGATTACGGGAACATACACTGCTGTTTTGGATGCCTAGACAATATAATGGCGCAGCCTGTGTGTGTATGTGCGCGCGTGTGTGTATGTGGACAGGCTCTGGCCCCACATTTAGCTACATACATTTTTTTTTTCTAATGTAGTTGTTTGTGTTACTTATTTTAAAACAGGTTGAGGAATAACATTATTTAGATTTTAATGAACATGTTATAAAGTAAAAAATTGAGGACACCTTGATGCTGAGAGGAAAGTGCAGTCTAATTCTGTCATATTATCAAAAAGTTATTTCAGCCTGACTTTTGTTTTTAAAAATGTTTCCATATATTTCACACAGGAAGCCTTACAGAGTATTGCTACCGATCCTGGACTTTATCAGATGCTTCCAAGATTCAGCACATTTATTTCTGAAGGCGTAAGCACGTTTCCAACATCTAATCTGCAAAAATCCCTGATTTGTGTTCAAAGTGCTGACCTTAGGCTCTCTTCAAAGGTGCGTGTAAACGTGGTGCAAAACAATTTGGCTCTTCTGATTTATCTGATGCGGATGGTCAAAGCTCTGATGGACAACCCCACCCTGTATCTGGAAAAATACGTAAGTGATGGAAACAAATACAATGTTGTATTGTTTTATGAAGCTTGTAACCCAAAGCATACTTTCAATGTGATATTCTAATTTTTAATGTTTTTTCTCTTTATCCCTCCATCTATAGCTCCATGAGCTCATCCCGGCTGTGGTCACCTGTATTGTGAGTAAGCAGCTGTGTTTGCGACCGGATGTTGACAACCACTGGGCTTTACGGGACTTTGCTGCTCGTCTTATGGCCCAAAGTTGTAAAACCTTCAGTACAACAACCAACAACATTCAGTCTCGTATTACCAAGACTTTTACCAAGGTGAAGATTTGTATTTTTTTTTTTTTTTAGCAAATATGTTGTTCCCATATTGAAGACTTTGATGTTTTATACATACAGGAAAACCTGCTGCCGTGGTCTACGTTCTCACATCGACCATGGTGGTGTGGTAGTTAGGACTGGTCTGTGCACTCTACTGCAACAGTTCAAAGACATGTGTGGGTTAGGGTGACTGGCAGTAAAGTATAAATTGCCTATAGGTGTGAATGGGTGTCTGTTGCTCTGATATCATTACGATAGACTTGCGGCCTGTCCAGAATGAACACCAGCTTTCATCTTATGATGGCTGGAATAGACTACAGCCCCCCTTGGTGACCGAATAGGTCGAATAGGGTGGATGGAGGGAATCATGTAAATTTGTTTAACCCTCTATCACCCAAGTATTAATCAGGCTATCTGGATTTATTTAATAATTTTGGCTGTAATATTTGTAAAATTCCAAAATAATTCTCTTCTTTCAGCAACCATTCCATTTATCTCTGTTCTTTTTCTCTTTCATTTCCCCAAAGCTTTGTTTAGGCAGGTGTGAACTTGGTAATCTCCTGCTGAAAACAAGACGACTGAAGCGCTCTGAAGCTTCTTTTTTTTTTGTGCTTTGCATTCTTACGTAGTAACAGTTAAGATAACAAACCTAAATCTCACTAGTAGTGTTTACCTCACAGATATATCCTCTAGTCCAGGACACAACAGTTCAATATTAGTATGAAATCTAAGTATGAAAACACAGCAAGACACATTAACCCCCTCTCTTCTTCTTCCTCCAGAGTTGGCTGGATGATAAAACGCAGTGGACGACACGGTACGGCTGCATCGCTGGGCTTGCGGAACTGGGACCAGATGTGAGTGGGTTTTTGTTTTCTCTACTTCTTCTTGTTTTTTCTGTTGCAGTGGAACCAACCTGCTGTTTGTTTGTTTTTTCTCTGTAGGTGATAAAGACATTGATAATTCCTCGGCTTACTGTAGAGGGTGCTCGCATCAAAGCAGTGATGGAGGGACCAGTGGTGTCTAATATTGATAAGATTGGAGCTGAACATGTTCAAAGCCTCCTGCTGGTAATATATGAACTTTTCTGAGTCTCATACATTGTAGTTTGTGAACTAGAGCAGTCCAAACAGATTATATAAACCCTGAGATTGTTATTAAAGTGTTTTTTCCCCCTCCTTTGACAAAGAAACATTGTGCCAGTGTTATTGCCAAGTTACGACCTCAGCCTGACAACGTGGAGCAGTATCGCACAGACTATGGTTATCTCGGACCCATGCTTTGCTCCCATGTAATGAAGGCCAGGACTCAAGCAGCACTGCAAGCTCAACAAGTCAACAGAACCACGTTAACAATCACTCAGGTACAACTTACACCCAGTTATCACCCAAGTATCCTAAACCATACCATCATTTATTTATATAGCACTTTAAAAAAAAGTGGTATACAGCAAAAATATAAACAGTACAATAAGAATAATAAATACAATAAATAAATAAGCCAGGGAATAAAAATTAGTTTTTCCTCTGGATTTAAAGACCACCACTGAAGTACATTCACTAATGTGAGGCAAAAAAGATCAGCCAAAGCTTCGGAGCCACAATAGAGAACACTCGGTCTCCTCAGCTGTGCTTTAGGGACAGAGAGCAACAGCTGCTCAGCTGACCGGAGTGAACGAAGGGGGACATGGGGCTTTATCAAATCGCACAAATATACAGGCGCCAGACCATTTAAGGATTTAAAAAAAAAAAAAAACAGTAAAAGGATTTTTAAATAGATTCTAAATTCAATTGAAAGTCAGTGTAATGAGGCCAGAACCGAAGTAATATGCTCAAATTTTCTTTTACCTGTTAAAATTTGTGCTTCAGCATTTTGCACCAGCTGCAGGTGTGACAGAGTGCCCTGGCTAGCCCCTATTAAAAGACAGTTGCAGTAAACTAGGCGTGAGGTTATAAAAGCATGGATGACAGTTTCCAAGTCACGGCTAGAAAGAAAAGGCTCAACCTTTGACAGACGTCTGAAGTGACAGAATGAAGATTTTCACCTCCCCACCCCCTGTCCATCAAAACTTCTGTGTTAAAATGGAAATGGATCATTTTTTCTTTTCTTTTTTTTAAACTTATCTGTAATAAGAGAATTCAAAATTAAAATGGCATAATAAGATTATTACAAGTCCTATTAGTAAATATTAGTAACTAGTATGTTTGCCTGTGCTTAATAATGAACAATGACACTTTCTTGCAGCCGCGTCCCACCCTTTCAGTCTCACAAAGCGGGCTAAGTGGGTCATCAGGTCCTCGCACTCCCAGCATCATTAAGGTCCCAAGCTCTCTCACACTGATGTCGCCACGACCTGGTACCCCATCACAGCCATCTCCCCCAGCTACTAAGTACATTGTTATGGCAACCAGTGCAGGAGCCGCCTCAACTCAGCAGGTGATTTTATTTTTTACCACCGCTGCAGGAAATCTGCATCATGTGTCTTTGTGAAAAGCCTTTGTGACATACTTAGCAGCCACAATAATGTATGATAATGTGCCAGATTTGACATTTTATAAATGCTTAGTGTTACAAAATGGAAATGCAGTGACAAATCTCACTGAATAAAGATTGCTGTCGATGATTGTCAGTTCTCTATCAAATCTACAACTGCTTGCGTGTGTTTTTGTCTCTCTTCAGGTCATAACTCTCAGCTCTTCACAGTCGGCTTCACCAGTAACTAGTACTGTTCCGAGTGCTACATCTGCCTTGCAGCCTTTGGTAAAACTGGAGCCGGGCAGTGGCACCGGACTGACAGCTTCACGACCTCTGCAGAAGTACATAGTCGTGTCTCTGCCCTCCTCTGCCTCTTCGTCTTTGGAGACTAAGAGCTCTGTGCTACCCACCTCAATCTCCTCAAGTTCACTAGATGGAGGGATGAAGCTGGAGCGGTCCGAGTCTCCTGGAGCAAGCACACAGTCGCCACACTGAGACTTGTATGAGTAGTGGAGATTCCTATCATGTTTGGAGCAGCTGAACACACAAGAAGATTTGTTTGGGCTGAACTTAATGGAGCAACCTCTGAGGTGGTATGAAGGGGCAATACCTGAACTCTTGACTGATAAAGAGCAAATGTGACCAGACATAAATATGTTAATGCCCGATGAAAACCGATCAATCTGTGACATCTTCACTGTTTCAGCTTATATCCGAATTGATTTCATGTTTCTTTTTTACCCTAAAATAAATGATTTTTTATGAAATCTTTCAACTGTATCTGATTTTTACATTTCTATTGTCATTTTAAGAAACAGATTCTTTGGTATTGTCATTTTTGGCATGGGCGGCTGTCAGAGTTTGTAAATTGCTGCCAACATCCAGTATCTGAGCTTGGGTAACAATCCACACAGGCATAGAGTCTGTGCAATAAATGAAAACAGTGCAGTACAGTGAGGACAAACAACAGAAATGCTACAATAGAGGGATTCAGGTCTAGTCACATAAAAACTTAGCTGGCCATTTTAATTACAGCTTGCCAATTTTTTTGTACTCTTTATATTTTCAGATGAAATTTAAATATATAACTCTAAACTTGGATTACATTTGAGGAAAATATGTATGAATTTGTATAAATCAAGTTTGCTGCTATGTTATTGTGTGTAAATGGGTCTAATGTGTAATGAAAGGCAGCTTTAAGTCCAAATGTTATAAAATAACCTGCAGCCTCAACAAAACTTAGTTTGAATTCTAAGTACCCATTAAAAAGGGGGAAAAAATGATACAGTCCTGCATTTGAAATGTTGAAAGTTCACAGAATGCAAAACGATTTCTGTCACCAAGTGAATACAATGCAGAATAATGCTTGTTTTATATACTGTAATATTTATAGAGATGACATATAGTGTTACTTTGTAGTAAATACGAATTATAAAGGCTTTTCCTTGCCTTGTTCAATAAAGAAAAATAGAGGCCACAACTACGTTGTTTTACTTTTGTTAGACCATTGAAAGTAAAAACGGTGTAAGAAGTACAATTCTTTTGCAGCTGTTAAAGTACAGTGAAAATGAAACGGAAACGATCCACCTTCAACGTAAAAGCTGCACATGTTGGAATTCAAATCTAAGAGATTTGAACCACATACATAAGCAAATAGTTTAAATATTGGACACTTGTCATCCTATTACTCTCACATAGCTAGTCTCCTGTGGTGTGTGATGAGGGTTGTGATTCACATGTACATTGGGTGAATATTATCACATTATGAGAAATATTTCACTTTTTTTTTTTTTTTTTTTTTTTTTTTTTTGAAATATTTCACTTTTTTTTTTCTTTGTTTCTTCTTCCTTTTGGCTATACCATAAAGCTGTTGTACATCTGAAAATAAGAAAGACAACCCTTGTTTTCATCTTGAGTTTAGTTGGAAAGCCGTGTATGGCTGAAAGGTTGTAATTATGCCTGGCTTCTCCTTAACCTTTTTGTGGAGCCTTTCAATGCAGCTCAATGTATGGAGAAAAAATAGTTGTAGCTCAATGACATTAGTTGTGTTTGCAAACTTTTCATTTCAGTTTTTTTTAAGGCCCCATAAAGCCTGATGCGCTCTGACTTGTCATATAAGTTGACGTGGGGTTAAAATCCAATATCAGTAGATAGAGGCACTGTTGAAGATACATTGAAGTTTAATGCAGGGCCAGGTATGGCAGCATCGTCGCGAGCTCCCTCAAGCAACAGTTGTTTTTTGTGTTTAATTTTCCTTTCTCTCTTCACAATAGTAACGCATCATGTTTTGTGTGTACGACCGCCAAACTTTAGTGGACATAAGAGCTGGACTTTCTCATGGTTCTCCGAGTTTAAGTTTTACAACACGGACCCTCCGTTTGCAGACCACCATTCATCTCGGCTGAGACGCCTTTGTTCTGGGCCCCTGGAGGCCGCAAATGCCGAAGCAGAGGCAGAAGATCCGGTGTTCTGGTTCGACTGAGACGGCGCACTAACAGACCACCACTCTCCAGTTTATTACTGGCTAATGTGCAGTCTCTGGAAAAGAACAAGCTGTGCGAACTACGGGCACGGATCTCATTCCAGCGAGAGATGGGGGACTGCAGAGTGACCTGACTCACAGAAACTTGGCTATCGGACAACTATCGGGGTTCTCCGTGCACCGCGCGGACAGGTCACAGGAGCTAACTGGGAAACGCAGAGGCGGCGGTGTGTGTTTCATGATCAACAACCACTGATGTGATTATGCGAACGTGCACCCGGTTAAATTCCTTACATTCCACCACAAGCCGCCGACCGAGCACTCAGGGAACTGTACGGCGCGATGAGCAGCCAGGAAACCGCACACCCAGTGACGGCGTTTATCACGACGGGGGACTTTAACACCTGGGAAGAAAGTTTCACCAAAACTCCATCAACACATTCACTTCAACACTCGAGAGCGGAAAGCTACTCGACCACTGTTACACCTCCTTCCGGGATGCGTTAAAAGCCCTCTCCCGCGCCCCATTCCCCCAATCACATCATCGCACCATTCTGAAACAGGAAGCTCCGACCCTGAGGGCGGTGCGCCGTTAGTCGGACCAATCAGAGTCCATGCTGCGGGATTGTTTTGATCACGCGGACTGGGAAACGTCTTGATGAAGGCTTTTTTTTTTTTTTTTACCTTTATTTAAAGATCTATACAATACAAAGTAAAATTAAACAATACTACATTAAAGGAGTTGTACTTATAGAAATCGTAAACCATGAACAAACAAACAAACAATATTTGGAACCTACAATATACATATGCTAGGGGAATAAGTTTAATTGATTAAGCCAAAGAGTAAAGCAATTGAAAGATCTTCATTTTTTCACATACAACCATAGTTTTTATAGCTTTTGGGTTAGTGGAGTTAATAATTGAATTAAAATATTGCAGAAGCTCATATGAGTATACATAAAAGGAGGGATGTTTTCCTAAATATATGGATTTGTGAATATGAAATTTAGCCTTTAAGATTAACAGGTTAATCACATATCTGTTATCAATGTTGAAATGTCCTTGCCTTTTGTGGAGACCAAATAAAACATATCTGCCAGAAGTCTTGTACGAGGACAAAACCAAAAAAGATGTATAGTGGATTCATTGCAAGTCCTACAAAAGTTACAGTTTACATCAATGTCCAATTTAAATTTGCTTTGAAGATAATCTTTAGATGGGTAAATTCTGTGTATTCATTTATAAGAAATTTCTTTAACTTCTTTGGTAAGTAAAAATTAATTAGGTAGTCTCCAAACTTTGTTCCGTGCAATATCATCAAAGGTTTTTAGAATGTTTAGAAAAGCATATCTTACCAACGACAATTTGTATTGGAGATACCAACGGCCTGTGGTATGAAGGGATATTAGGTTTACTCTTAAAGATCATACAGACCCCTGATGGTACTGAGCCAGATACTTTAATATAGTCATCACGATTTATAAGTTACATTGAACTGTAGACAAAATTCTTCATAGGAGAAAAGCATACCATTTAAATCAAATAATTGGTTGACTAAAATAATGTTATTCCCAACCCAACTATAAGAAGAGAGATTTTCTTTTATATAGGATATCCTTGTGGACTAAAGTTATGCTTGTAAATAAGAGTCCATGCTAAGAAAGCTTGGTGATGAAAAGCAAAGATTTTTATAGGGATTTTATCAATATCAAGATTACAAGTAAGGAAAAATTCAGCGCCGCCTAATTTAGAAAACATGTGCATAGGAATAGTAGACGGTAAAACAAAGGAGGTGGAATACCGGGAACAGCCGACCAGTAGGTGGCGGTAATGCATATAGAGAAGAAGAAGAAGAAGAAGAAGAAGCAGAGGAAGAAGAAGAGCGTGATTACGTCACATATAGGGTTTGTAATGGCGCTTGATTTGACTCCTCGGTTTAGAAGGTTGAACAGCCAAACTCGAAGCTTTCGAGAAAATATACCACATGGTAAGATATGAGTGTTTTTTTTTTCCTAAATAAAAAAATAAAGTTTTAGCGAGTTTCCCGTTTATAAAAATTACCATGCAAACATAGTATAGGTAGGACAGTTGATAATTATAAGCACGGTTGCCACCACAAACACGGTGTCATTATCAGTGGGGTTTGTAAATTAACTTACAACTGTAGCTTTATAAAATTTAAATATTCTCGTAAAGTACTTCAACTTAGTACGTAAACACAGTGGTAGTGACGTGCAGTGTAGCTTTTACTAATTAGTAAAAGAAGGAAGCTTCCCTTATCCTTCAAAGTTGTCAACAAGTCATTAAAATTAGTAAAAAAAAAAAAAGTATAATTATAAAGTTAATAGAATACACACAGACACACACACACACACACACACACAAACTTGTGGGCATCTACACATATATGCATAGCATTGTCTTGATGAACTTTCTTGTCCTCTCCAGTCCTGTAGAGGAATCCATCTTGTTATTGTAACATTAGATTGAACCAAGCTTCTGCAATGTGTTTATCACCGCCCATCCAGACTGACAGATTCCCTAAAACAAATAATAATGATCTGAGTGATATAGGGATCTCTAAAATCGCAATCACAAGTTTATGAACCATTCATAATATTAAACTAAAAAAGAAATATCATATCAAATTGTTTTAAGTCTTAGTAATTGTGTCCCAGTCTTCATCATCAAGTGTCATGTTGAGATATTTTCCCCATGTCATCTTAAGGACTAACATGGTTCTGTTAACCACATGTTTATTATATGACATTTTTAAGTTATTGTGGGTTCATTTAATCAGTTAAAAAGAAAGCACCTTCTTGACCTGGATTAAGTTATAACTTTTTAACTCTGGGTTTTAACTCACTTGAGTTGCTTTTTCTTCAAACCTCTGTTTCTTCAATTACCAACAGGCTTCTCTGGGCCCTTTGGTGCCACCCAGCTGTGGCACAACATCATCCAAGCCCTGCAGACTCAAGTGGAAGTACGTAGCTGCAGGAGACATCTACGTGTTTACACTGAATGTTTCACAGGCTCAGATGCCGTGGACACAGTTCTCAGTTACTTGATGCAGAATGTGGCGTTTTGCACAAGTGAAGTTTCTCGTCTCAAAGCTGCTCGACTGTGTCAGGCTTTGATGGAGGCAAAGGTATTTGAACCAGTAGGGACAAAGCTGTTTCGCAGGGACAAGGAGGTGACCTTTGAGGACAACAGCTGCAGTCTTTACCGTTTTCTGGAATATAAAGGATTTTCGAATTCTGATGTAAAGGGACATGTTGATGCAGAAAACATACTGCCAGAACAACAGGAGATAAAAAGGAAGAGGAGCTCAAGGTGAGTTTTGAATAAAATCCCCTGTGTTATGTTACATTGGCGCTTAATTTACAATTTTTATCAGCATTAAAGCTTGTGAAACACCACCAAATGCTGATCTGAACAGTTAACCTGCTCATCTTTGCAGAATAGGTGAATTTTGATGTTTTGTTTTTTTTGTGTGTAAATTGTTTATTTATTTGTATTTATCTTAATGTTCTAATTTCAGTTTCTTTATAGCTAAGACATTATAAACACCAACACTTGTACTAAGTATTAAAACATTTTATATTTGGATTTTTATTTAGACAAAAGAAACGTACACACATACTAAAGTGTTTGTTATCATCCAAATGTTTCCTGGTTTTTCAGGAGGCCGAATGAATTAAGAACAATTGCCAATCCTCTTGCAGTTGGATCATCAGACAGAAGGGTGGAAAGATTGTTAAGAGCCATCAGTCTGCAACCATCCTTGTCTGCAGCTCTCAACAGAACCACCACATCTTCTACCTTTTTTTCCAAAACTGGTAATGAGAAAATGTGCCAGTAGTTTAGGGAAGGGGGGGGGGTAGTTTAGAGTGGACAGATATTTTTCTTAAAGGTTTTTGCTTTTGTTTATTTTGCTCTTTCTTCCTTCCATAGTGTCAAATCAGATTTGGAAGCAGCAAACTGTGTTGCAGCTGCTGCAGTTAGTAGAATTGCCAGTGTTGGACTGCATTCTTACATCTCCTGAAAGAGTTCATCCCCAAGCCTGCAAAGCTCCTCTGGCCAACCAGGATCTGGTTATCTCTAACACATGCTTGGAACGAGAGCTGTCTGACACCCTTAACCTTCCCCAGTCAGTCCTCTGATTCATCCTTTGAGGCTTTTACACTATAGCTTGGGACCTATTTGTTCATGTATTCCATTACACCTGTAGTATGATCTTTCATACTTTTTTTTTTTTATCGCAGGTTGGATGAGTGGCTGTCAGCAGCAGCAGACTGTTTGGAACTCTTTCCCGACCAGTTGATAGTGGTTGCAGGGGAACAACTAAGCCAGCAATGTGGAAATGAGTCTTTGGAGGATCCCAGTGAGGAACATATGACAAGCAAGAAGAGGGTGTTGTTTGATACCATTGCCAAGTACTACAGTGGACAAGAAAAATCTCCACTTATTTCAGGGCGTTACCTGGACATACATATTGCAGTTCTGAATTTACTGGGTAGGAATCAAAAGAGCTAAGTTTAAGTTTATAGTGACTTCATTAAGTGACAGGGCTTTGATCTGTAATACAAGGTTTGTTTGTTTTTTTCTCCTGTCATGAAGGTTAATATTTTGCTTGTGTCTTTTGACCATGTCTTTTGATTTCCAGATGAAGGGAAGCTGCAGGATGCCATCAAAGCATCTCAGTTGTGTTTGCAGCTACTGGAAACAAGTCTGAGAGATGAACTGCAGAGACTTCTGGCCTTCATGGCAATAGCAGCTCACTCAGATGCTTGCCGTCTGCAGAAACAGGTCAGCAGCATCTTCTAAACCACACTGCCAGTTCTGTCTTTTTGCACTCATATAGAATAATAAAATGTAAAGCGCCTTGAGGCGACTGATGTTGTGATTTGGCGCTATATAAATAAAATTGAATTGAATTGAATTGAATTAAAAGGGATATAGTTCATATAGAAAACAACTGAACATGTTTGAAGCTGTTTTACTGAATAATCTGATAGTACCGTAGCTTTATTTTGTAAAAGTATGAACGTAATTGAATGTAAACATCTTTTTTGTCCTTTCAGACTGATAACAGGACCTTGGTATGCCGCACATTTCAGAGAGCTCTTGTTCAGAATCATGAATTGACTCGGTCGCAGAGTGAGGCCCTGGTGTTCTTTCTCATGGACAGTCACTTAGAGCTCTTCAAGGTGCACTTCTGTTCTCTCAGAACTATATTGAAATAGTCTTCTTAGACAAACATGTGTTTCTGTCTGGATTTCAACCAAGCTTAAGTTTACTTTTTAATGTCCATACAAGTACTTGATAGTTGTCACAGTGTTTCCTTTTACTGTCTTATCCTGCAATAATGATAGACACCTACAACCCTTATTGAAGCTGTGAGGAGAACACTGAGGACTGTGCAGCAGGGAAAAGACCCTGACTCATTTGCTAGTAAGTAGTTTGTCCATATGGAGGCACTGTTGCTCCACATCAAAAAACAAAACAAAAAAACCCACTTGTACTGTGCATCCTCCATGAAAACCATGAAATCCTCTTCATGTTTTGTTGCAGCGTTCACCTTCTGCCAGCAGGTGACGCCACAGGAATACGAGGACCAGCGTGAGGCTACCACCCTGGAGAGCCTCAAACAACTTCTTCATGATCTTTCCTCGAGCAAGAGGATGTCTGCCAAGGAGAAGAGGAGGCTGCTCAAAGAGTTTGAAAAGCATCACCCTGTGGTCTTCCTGCAGCACGTCTCCAGCACTTTCTGAAAAGCACAAGTAGCTGAGACTGCTTTGACTTCATGGGTGCACTTGACAAATTCACAGTGCAGATTCAGGATTTAAAAAAAAAAAAAAAAAAAAGGTAAACTTGAATGCATTTTATGATTCTAACTGAACATGGAAGTACTGACTTACATATGGTCACACCTCTAATGTGTAGCATGCCGAGTGGGGATGGTATCCTGGGGCGGATATATATACTACAAATGCTTTTCAAACAGCAGGTTGCCATGGCTGTAACCTTTCCAAATTCAAATGAATCCAAGAGGTAATGATAGCTGAAGTTTTATCTTTAAATGTGCTATTAATTTGAAGGCAATTCAATTTTAGTTCAGTACATCTGCTCAACAACTGCTGTAAAAAGTATTGCACTAGTTTGAAAACCATCTTGTTTACTGTATAATCCCTGTAATGATGGGAAGTGAAGTGTAATTTAAACAAAACATAGATTGTTGGCACAGATTTTACATTCTACAATTTAGCTTACTGTAGGTTAAAATCAAGTGTTAAAAGGGTGTAAACATTTTATTAAATCAAATACTATATAAATTCTCTCAGCCATCAGATGGTTGTTTTGAGGCAAGTTTAAGTGAACAGCTTGTGTACTAACATGTGCTTCTGGGTTGAAGTGCTCTATTTGGATGTGGAATACTAAATACTACTAAATAGTGTAATACTAACACTATTGCCAAGGCCTTGGCAATAGTGTTGTGCTTTTCAGGGGTAATGATGTACACTTTGATTAAGCATGAATTTCTCTACATCACAAAAAGAACATCATCCATTTTGGGGTCTTGTTCTGGTATGAGGTCATAATGTCTATCTTTGAAAGAAAAACACTAATTGTTGAAATTTCTTTCTCTACATTCTAAAAAAATGTTATTACTAAGTGAAAGCAGGAAGGGTGTTTACGCTAGCTGTAGCTAAGGTTGCTATGTTCATGTATAATTTCATACATGTCATAATTTAAATATTCTAATTAGTTTTACTTGAAAGATAGACATTATGACCTAATTGGAAAAAGTCTGGTACTCTAACTGGATACGCTACTAATATAATTTTCTTTAAAAAATTATAAGCGTCACTGTAATGAAGACAGTCGTTATAAAAAATGTGGTCTCATTTTATCATCTTTTATTTTCACAAACACTAATCTTCTTAAAATGCACTTTATGATGCTGAAACATTTTACCTTAATAAAAGCTTTTCTAAAGCTGTAGCTGTTTCAGTGTATGTATCACAGTGCAAACAAGGAGTAAATGTTTTATAATGGCATAGTAAGGATAAATGTAAATGATGGGTTTTTTTGACACACTACATCTGTTTCTTACGGATTTTCAACAGTATTGTTACTGCACATGTTTTCTCATTTAGCCTTTCTCATTAAGTTAATTCCTATCTGAAATGTAATAAATATTTGAGTGTTCAGTATGAGGGTGACTATCTGTGACTTCTTGGTCAAGAATTTAATTAAAAAAAAAAAAAGAAATCTACTTTTTCATGTTTTAGAGTATTGGTAACAGGGTTGCACCACACATTGCACAGAACAACTTTTTTGATGGTTTATTATTTGTTATTCTCACACAATACAAATTGGTTCCTCTCTTTTTAAACCAGGTTTGAAAACTAAATTATCCTCTCACTGCATAATAGTCCTTAAAATGCATATTCGAATTCAGAGGTTTATATTTTTCTAATAATTTATGATAAACAATTGTTTAAATTAATTGACAAAGTGTAAAAATGACCGTGTATAAGAAGTTCAGTTTTAACTTTGTTAAAATAAAACCAACTTCGAAATGTTTATTTGAAGAAGAAAAAAAAAGAAAGAACTATCTGATGACGATGACGCACCTGACTCCATTAACAAACCCGGAAGTAGAGCTCTTCGTTCACTAGCATACCAAGCTAACTCATTTCGTATGCAACTGGAAGACATGGGGGCTGTGTTTCACAGCCATTACTGACAGCGGTACGGCTGAGAGTCCACTTATAATAGGAAGTAAAGCGGATACTTTTTATATATATATTAAGGTAAGTTGCTGGAGGCGTTCGAAGTGAAAGTTTTATATAGAAATAATCGCTGTTTGATTGTAATGTCACTGTCTACTTGCGCATTGTTGGCTAGTTAGCTTGGGCAAGTGACTGCCGTGTTCATGTGGGGGAAAATGCAACATTGCAACGATGATGTCAGCGACATATGTAGGTAAAGGATTAAAGCAAGGATTGGAAAGATATCTGTTAACTGCCAGCCGTGCTATCAGTGCTCGTTTACATTGGCCGTGTGCTAAATAAGATGTTTAACTTGGCTAACATCAAGGTATTTCACAATCAGATCTGACAGGCACGCCGAATGACCCATAACACTTTGAAGCCCATGCTAATATGTGGCTTGATAGTGTCGAATATGAAGAGCTTATTCGTTCCTGCCAACCTTACTTACTTGTTATTAGATACGTCCAGTTTTCATATACAATTCCACCATGATATTAACAGGCTCTCTGGGGACCAACTGCTAAGGTGCTAGCGACTTTATTAGGCTAGCAACTGGTATTTCTATAGACTAGTTCGTGTAAAGTCAAGTAAATCACACGTTTCAATTTAGTTACTCGTCAACAGACAGTCGGGAAGCTTGTTGCAAAGAAAAACAGGCTCGTGGGTTTTTATGCGTACTGATATTTTTGCCATTGTTTTTTGGCCTTTGCACTCTTTCCAGACAGAAGCAGTGGCGTTCTAAAATAGGCTATGATGCTGTGTGTTCTATGAAATCTTCAAATCTGATCGCCTTTAGTGCTTTAGAAGTTTTGCAGCATTTCTCAGAGCACTTCCACATCTTCAAATGAAGCATAAGGTTTAGATTCTTAAACTGGGGGACACATCCTAGAAAGCTAACAGCGTCAAAAGTAGGCGATTCTGTGTGAGACTGCACATGATGAGATGAGAAATACTTTATTTATCCCATAATAGGAAAATTATCCTGTTACAGTAGTTGAAGTAATAATATTGTCTGGCAGCTACCTGTCCAGTAAGTGGACAGGCTGGTCTGGATTGTCCATGGATGGATAAAAATTTGTTTAGTGACCATCTCTCCACCACAGCTTCGGAAACATCCAGTTCATAGTCAGTCACAGATCCTGGTTTTCCTAATTATTTCATTCTGTCTGTTGGTGTTACCAGCTCCAATGCTGCTCCTCCAGCATTTGAACATTTTAAACCCATCCATAACACTTTAAATGCAGGGTTCTGTGAAGAATTAATTATTAAAACTGCAGCTTATGTGGCAATGTATGGATTTGCCAGGAGCAGCTTCTGTTTAAAGTTTAAACATCAAAGGTCTGGAAAGCTGCTCAAGAAAGATTAAGAACGCCAAAGGAAGTGTTCACATGTTAAAAAACAAACATGTCAAACAAACAAAAAAATACTTGCTTCAAAATCACCAGTCATGCTCTTTTGTCTGGGTTTCTCTTGCCTAACTTGCTCTTACTATAGAATATTTTGAAAGCGAGCATTAATGTGGCGTAGCTTTGTTTGCTCTGAGTCATTATACATTTCTGGGGACAGCGTGGATTGTTACATTGCGTACTCTCCTCAGCCAGCACAGGGAAGACGCTGGTGGGGACTTTGATGTGCAAATTTTCAAGCAGGTGCATTAGTGCATGTCTAATGGATTGTTGAAGGCTTTTGCTTTTCCAGAAGCACACAGATGTCTCTTTCACCAACTACCTACACAGAATATTCACATTTGAAGTCCCATGAAGCTGACAAAATGGGAAAATAACCTTTTTGGGAAGCCTTCCACCAGTGCTAACTTAATTTAGTAGAAGTTTTTACAAAACAGGAAAACAGGGTGAAAGCCAGGCAACGGGTTTAGGGATGCACACTCGTGTGTTTAGCAGCTTCTTAGTAGAGGTTAGAGATCGTAAGGAGCAGTGCTTATGATAACAATAGTATTATGTGATACTGATTCTACAGTATAATTCTTGATGCAAGATTCAATGCATATAATTTATATAACT